>LR999960.1:24267432-24572432 GCA_905220385.1 Xylota sylvarum
AGCCGCAAAAGAAGGGATGTCGAAGCCATAGTGCAGTGATGAAGGTTAATCTGAAGTAATCGCAGTATTATCACCAAAATTGACGCGAGACACCTCCACCACATTTATATTCGCCTCATGCGTATCCGATTCCAAGAATGCTTCAGATACAGATGAGCTGTCCAGTCCGCTAGATAGATACAGGTCCGACAGTGCTAGGCTGTCCATATCCAAATCTATCCTTGAGACAGAGGGTCGAATTTCGGCGTGAATGCAATCGTACACAGCCGCCTCTACTACTGAGGTGGCCTGTATATTACTAACCGCTTCAGTATCAGCAGCAGCAGAGGATTGTGCTCCCTCCTTGACCAGGTCCTTCTCATCTTTCGCGGAGAGTTATGGATCCAAAGCCATAGCTGATCTGCCCTTCCGTTGCTGCCAAATGTGCCAGGGATTCCGTGTTGATCTCCTTTGGGCTTCTCCAACTCGGTAACTTTTCAGTTGCTAGTAGGGAGATAGGTCCGCGGACCTTGGTATTGCCGTAAAAGCCTCTAAAATGGCGCGCTTGGAGCGACCGATGATGTCGATGCCGTCTTCGTATCTTAGTAGCTGGATAGATTTGTTAAAGATAGATAGCCTTAACGATTTCGATAAAATTTACCAATTTTTGTTAGTTTGGAATGTAGACAATCTGAATATCTAAATATTTGAATTTAAAAAAAAAAAAACATTTTAAATTTTAAGTAGAATGGTGAACTTAATATACTCCAAGGGTATACAAATTGGCTATTTCTTGGCGGTTTTTTCGGCGATTGGACTTAAAATAAATATAAGAGGAATTATGGTCTCCGTGGGCATTTCTAAATCAGTCAGACAGCAAAGCAAATCTTGCACAAAGTAAGAGCAATAAAGCAGTTGAAACGCAAAAAGCAACACGATTTTGATATTTGCGTAATTTTGACTGCATTTGGACAAAAAAAATTGCGCTATTACGTTTTAAAATCGTTCCGAAGCCATTGCGAATTTTACCTCAGATTTTGCATTTCCCACTTGGCCCTTACACTCTATTCGATCCCGGATACGTTGCTTCCAGTTGTGTAGACCAAGCGGTAGCTTGATCTTTAAAACGGATGTTATGTCTTCCTTGTCGTCTTGAACCTGGGGACTGCGATTTGAACAACCTTTTTGATAGAACATTATTGTCCATTCGTTTGCTGTGGCTGAGCCAGTTAAGTCGATGTGTTTAGGCTTTTTGAACTATATCCAGATTTTGGTACAGCTCATAGAGTTCGCGGTTGTATCCATTTCATTTATGCCAGCCACCCTCCTTGCATTGGATACTCGACTAAAAATGTTTCTCTCGAAAGTGTTAAAGAATTGCTCTGCTTTCCTGCTTATTGTCTAGCATTCGGCTCCATTATGCAGAACTGGCAGGATCAATGTTTTCTAGAGCATGCATTTCGTCTTATGAGTTAGGAGTTTTGAAACTATTTGTTTCACCAAACCGAAGTAGCAGCGGCTTCTTAGGTTAAGTCTTCGCCGAATCCCAGAAAAGGTGTCGTTCGTGGAGTTTATATTTACAGTGATGTTTTCTCTTAGGCAGTGGACAGATATTTCTTTGTTTGTTGACAAACAATGTCAACTCGTTTCGCCTCTTCTTTAATTGCCGTAAAAGCCCCCTCGCATATAGAACTGATATTCCAGTCATCTCATCGGGTATGGCTCCATCCACCCATACTTGGTTGATTATTTAGAGCAAGCACCCTACCAATCCATCATCACCATCATGTTTGAAAAGCTCCGCTGGTAGACCATCAGAGCTGGCGGCCTTGTTGTTCTTCAGCTTTTTGTTAGCTGAGACAATCTCTTCAAAGCAAGCAGAGAGGATGACTTCTTCATTGGATCACTTCACTCGTTTACTGGTCCTCTTCTTGATCACTCTCTCTACTTGATGCCCATTAAGTACATATCTGCTGGAAATGCTTGTCAAACACATCTTCTATTCACTGTATTTCGATGACTAGGTTTCCTTCAATGTTTCGAAGAGCCTGCATTCCGGTCCTAAGCCCAATTGCAAGTAGCTTGGCTTTCCTAAAAAACATCCGGATATTGTTCCTATCGTGCGACTTTTCGATATCCTTTAGCTGGGAGACTGCGTAGGTATATTAAGTTCGATACATATAGATTATTAGATACATTTGTAACATAGAGATATAATCGATTGAGACATGCGTGTTAGTCGTACCTGACAATAATCTAGCTAACTGTAGTCAGTCAATTCCAGCGCAGGCGCCTACGACACTCCTGAATATTTAATCTTAATATAATTCTTCGATTTCATGTACAATACTGAAGTTATGCAAAAGTGGGCGGGTTTCGAAAATGTTTACACATGTACTGCTTCTTTTTCTCAATACATCAGATATGAACGGTCCCATGACCGCTCAATCGATTTCGCTGTTGATACTAAACACGAATATAAAGGGTCGGCCATCTGTTGATTTTTTTATTTTAATGTTATGTTATTTTCACACTGACAGCTCTCACAACGCTTGAACAACGTTGGGAAACATTGCAAGGTTACTTCCAAAGTGGATGATGCTTTGCCGAAACAGTGGGAATTTCGAAAAGAAATTTCAGTCAAAATAATTTACCAATTGCCCCTGGTGTACGCAAGTTTGTGAGTTCGTTATGCTACGTCCCCACGGTGCCGTGACATAAGGCCATATTTCAAAATATGGCCTTATGACGCTTTCATAAAGTGACATGAAGCCATATTTCGGGGTATGGCCTTATGTCGCTTTGTGAAAGCGTCATAAGGCCATATAAATTTGAGACTTAAGACCATATGTTTTTTTTTTATTTTTCCAATAAAATCTCGCACCCACTCCAAATCCTACATTGACCCCAAGCAGGGGGGCATGGTGCCCCCCATACATATTCTACTGTTTATGCAATGTGGATATAAAAGATATATATAAATGTAACAGTGGGATATGCATGGGGAGGCACGCTGCCCCCCTGCAACCCCCTGCTTGGGGTCACTGCAGGATTTGGAGCGGATGCGAGGTTTTTAAAAATCCATTTGAAAGCGACATAAAGCCATAAAGGCCTTATGTCGCTTTTCAAAAGCGACATAAGGCCATACCCCAAAATATGGCTTCATGTCACTTTATGAAAGCGTCATAAGGCCGTACTTTGCAATATGGCCTTATGTCATATGGCCTTATGTCTCGGCACCCGTCCCCACCAAAACTACATCCGGGATTTAGCTTTGATTTTCCTAAATCCAACTAAATATTTACTAAATCTCGAGGATTTACCATACGATTTGACGTATATAAATCCCATTTAAATCCGAGATTTATAATAAATCCCACTTAAATCCTCATGCGACACAAATCGAACAGTCCTTTTTACATATGTCAGCACATGTAATTTTCAGGTGCTGACAAAAAAAAATTTTTAAGTTTGTCAGAAAGTTTCAAATGGATAAAAAAAACTCAACTATTAGATTTTGTGTTATTATGTTTTATTTTGTTTTATTTTTGGTAAGTATTTTTCTATTTTGTTAATACACAATTCGTGTACATACATACATATATCATTTGCTTTGCTTGTAGACAATGCAACGCACGGTGTGATTCGCATGAAGATTTCTTGGTAGAGCTGTGGGCGGACAAACTGTCGGAGCTCGGAGGTGCAAGAAAGGAGATGTCGGACGCATTGGGTGCAGTAGACACAATCTACTCACCCAATGAGATAAAAATAAAGTTGCATAATCTATCCAACAGGTATAGGTAAGTTTAAAAGCATCCAATCTACTTACGAAGTTCTTTTTTTTATATACAAATCTAATGTTTTTTTAGGAAAGAAAAGAGAGTTATTGGTCCATCGGGTGGTTCTCCCTCGGAATGGCGGTTATACCAAAAGGTACATTCCATATTGGGGAGATTGAGATTGCATAATCTTGAAATCTTAGTGGAAAATAGCATCAAAGAAAATAAGCAGGTCATTTTCATGTATTATTGTTTTATTCAATATTTATTTCAGATGTAGTGCCATCTACTCTATCTCCAAGGTATGTATGTATATGGATTCGTCAAGATTCATCCCAAGTTCCAACACCATCAACAGCTACATCTGAAGACGATCTGCAATCCACGCCAAGAGCTGCAATAAAAGGAAAAGAAAAGAACCCTTAGCTTCGAATTAAAGAAAACAGATTACTACATAAAAGCGCAGTTAGATGAAATACAAAACATACAGAAAAGCTACAATCCGTCTGGAACGGATCGTACGATACCCTATCCTCCTCTCTATAAAGTGGGCGTATCCACATTGCATATTGTACTCAAATATAGCAAAATCACCAAAAATCAGTTTTGTGATGAAAACGCCCCCAAAACGTGGGCGTGGCCAAAATTTTTGTATGGGTGGATTGTAGGGAATCTGAATGCCTAAATATTTGGTCTAAACAAAATTTTTCGGTTTCATATAATTTAGTGAAGTTATGAAAAAGTGGGCGTGGCAGTGGGCGGATTTCAAAAATTTTTCCATTTGTACTGTATCTTTTTCTCAGAAGCCCAGATATGAAATTTCATCGTTCTAGCTCAAAATTTAAGGCCCAAAAAGCGGTGACATACGGACGGACGGACGGATGGACGGTCATCGCTCAATCGATTTCGCTATTGATGCTGATCACGAATATATATACTTTATAGGGTCTATCTCGATTATTTCTCTATGTTACAAACTATGTGTCAAACTTAATATACCCTTAGGATAGGGTATAAACATACAGAAAAGCTACAATCCGTCTGGAACGGATCGTATGATACCCTATCCTCCTCTCTATAAAGTGGGCGTGGCCAAATTGCATTTTGTACTCAAATATAGCTATAATGTCGAACGTTTGAGGATGTTACATGTAAAATTTTATCAAAATAGGTTTTTTTATGATAACGCCCCCAAAAAGTGGGCGTGGCCAAAACTGTTCTATGGGTGAATTGTGGGGAATCTAAATACCCAAATATTTGGTCTTAACAAAATTTTTCGGTTTCATATAATTTAGTGAAGTTATAAAAAAGTAGGCGTGGCAGTGGGCGGATGTAAAAAAAATTTACACTTGTACTGTATCTTTTTCTTGGAAGCCCAGATATGAAATTTCAGCGTCCTAGTTAAAAATTTAAGGCCCAAAACTCGGTTTTGTGATGAAAACGCCCCCAAAAAGTGGGCGTGGACAAAACTTTTGTATGGGTGGATTGTAGGGAATTTGAATGCCTAAATATTTGGTCTTAACAAAATTTTTCGGTTTCATATAATTTAGTGAAGTTATGAAAAAGTGGGCGTGGCAGTGGGCGGATTTCAAAAATTTTTACACTTGTACTGTATCCACCCAAAAAGCGGTGACATACGGACGGACGGACGGACGGTCATCGCTCAATCGATTTCGCTATTGATGCTGATCACGAATATATATACTTTATAGGGTCTATCTCGATTATTTCTCTATGTTACAAACTATGTGTCAAACTTAATATACCCTTAGGATAGGGTATAAAAGCAGATGAAAAATTGTTAAAACTTGAAGAAGAGCGCAATACAATTCTTAGAGATTTTGTAAACTCGTGCGACAAGTTACACATATTTTGAATGTTTTAAAATAAGGACACATAAATTAAAGTTAAGTTTTTTGTTTAAATGTGTTTATACCCTATCCTAAGGGTATATTAAGTTTGACACATAGTTTGTAACATAGAGAACTAATCGAGATAGACCATATAAAGTATATATATTCGTGATCAGCATCAATAGCGAAATCGATTGAGCGATGACCGTCCGTCCGCCCGTCCGTCCGTATGTCACCGCTTTTTGGGCCTTAAATTTTGAGCTAGGACGATGAAATTTCATATCTGGGCTTCTGAGAAAAAGATACAGTACAAGTGTAAAAATTTTTTAAATCCGCCCACTGCCACGCCCACTTTTTCATAACTTCACTAAATTATATGAAACCGAAAAATTTTGTTAAGACCAAATATTTAGGCATTCAGATTCCCTACAATCCACCCATACAAAAGTTTTGGCCACGCCCACTTTTTGGGGGCGTTTTCATCACAAAACCGATTTTTGGGCCTTAAATTTTTAACTAGGACGCTGAAATTTCATATCTGGGCTTCCGAGAAAAAGATACAATACTAGTGTAAAATTTTTTTACATCCGCCCACTGCCACGCCTACTTTTTTATAACTTCACTAAATTATATGAAACCGAAAAATTTTGTTAAGACCAAACATTTGGGTATTTAGATTCCCTACAATTCAACCATAGAACAGTTTTGGCCACGCCCACTTTTTGGGGGCGTTATCATCAAAAAACCAATTTTGATAAAATTTTACATGTAACATCCTCAAATGTTCGACATTATTGCTATATTTGAGTATAAAATGCAATTTGGCCACGCCCACTTTATAGAGAGGAGGATAGGGTATCATACGATCCGTTCCAGACGGATTGTAGCTTTTCTGTATGTTTTTGTTACCTAGATATCTAGTGATAGCACTTTTTATATTTACAGCTGAAGGGTTACTGTCGCTGATTTGGTTGACGGATTCTCTATGTTCTCCACTTAGCGGTTCACTTTGATGGTTGCACTTGCAACCACTGCATATTAATATGGTCATTGTGAACATTGAGAAAATTGTGTAGTACACAACAATATTTTATTATCATGTTGGCATTCTTTATGTTGTTGTCAAGCCCTTTCCCAATTCTTCTGAACCTGTCCTTCAAATGTCCGAACGCATTTTCAACAACTCTTCGACATTTGGATAAACAAAAGTTGTACTTTTTTTTGACCATGACCGTCCGTCCGTCCGTCCGTATGTCACCGCCTTTTGGGCCTTAAATTTTGAGTTAGGACGATGAAATTTCATATCTGGGCTTCTGAGAAAAAGATACAGTACAAGTGTAAACATTTTTGAAATCCACCCACTGCCACGCCCACTTTTTCATAACTTCACTAAATTATATGAAACCGAAAAATTTTGTTAAGACCAAATATTTAGGCATTCAGATTCCCTACATTCCACCCATACAAAATTTTGGCCACGCAGACTTTTTGGGGGCGTTTTCATCACAAAACCGATTTTTGGGCCTTAAATTTTGAGCTAGGACAAAGAAATTTCATACCTGGGCTTCTGAGAAGAAAATACAGTACAAGCGTAAATTTTTTTTACATCAGCCCACTGCCACGCCTACTTTTTTATAACTTCACTAAATTATATGAAACCGAAAAATTTTGTTAAGACCAAATATTTGGGTATTTAGATTCCCCACAATTCACCCATAGAACAGTTTTGGCCACGCCCACTTTTTGGGGGCGTTATCATAAAAAAACCTATTTTGATAAAATTTTACATGTAACATCCTCAAACGTTCGACATTATAGCTATATTTGAGTACAATATGCAATTTGGTCACGCCCACTTTATAGAGAGGAGGATAGGGTATCATACGATCCGTTCCAGACGGATTGTAGCTTTTCTGTATGTTCTTTAATAATATTGGGTTTTCATGTTCTCTCCTTACGGAGGAATGTTCGAATATTTGGGAATCGCTGCAACGGCCTGGACTACCCACATTTATGTAAAGAAATCTATATCTATGCAAAATAGACAAGTTAATTCATTATAGTTCCTGGAAACACAAAAATTGTTAACTCTAATCAACTATAGCCAACAATGCAGTTAAATACCATCCCTTGTAATTGTTGTTATATACAGCATCTTCTGCGGGTGGCTTTATTTTGATGTGACAGCCATTTAGATATGTATATGTACGTATATGTAATACTGGGAAGGCTTTCTTGTAAATAATCTGTACTTACCGATAGCTCCAAAACATTGAGGAAAGTCGTGTTTTTCGAAACCTCTCACGTTTTCCGATACTACATCCGGAGTAAGCGGATAAGAATTCAAATACATACATATATGTATTGGTGCTACCACATCCCATACTTCCTCACAAAATTCTTTTAGGATTTTGCTAGCCGTTGGTTTGCCCACTCCAAAAAGTCCTGCAATTCTTCGGTATTCTGCTGAAGATCCCATTGCGATTGCAGTTCGTTTTCAAAGGGATATGCTTTTGCGATAATTGGTGTCTCGTTTCTCGAGTTTTCTAAGTGGATGCACAGTATCTCTAACGATTCACGGGACAATCGCAAATTTTTCCTAAAGAAGTTGTCGTTATTCTCAGGAAGATCCTTTTCCCAGAATGTACCTGTACGTACCTACAAATATAAACTTTAAGTATGTAGGTCATATCATTTTTATATGATCAACAGAGAACTCACTATCGTTCAGACACTTCTTGATTTGTGTTGCTTGAATATTTGTTTTATTATTGGAAATCGTTTTCTCCTCCATTGCAGCAGTTTCCTAATTTTTATACCCTATCCTAAGGGTATATTAAGTTTGACACATAGTTTGTAACATAGAGAAATAATCGAGATAGACCCTATAAAGTATATATATTCGTGATCAGCATCAATAGCGAAATCGATTGAGCGATGACCGTCCGTCCGATTTTTGGGCCTTAAATTTTGAGCTAGGACGCTGAAATTTTATATCTGGGCTTCCAAGAAAAAGATACAGTACAAGTGTAAAATTTTTTTACATCCGCCCACTGCCACGCCTACTTTTTTATAACTTCGCTAAATTATATGAAACCGAAAAATTTTGTTAAGACCAAATATTTGGGTATTTAGATTCCCTACAATTCACCCATAGAACAGTTTTGGCCACGCCCACTTTTTGGGGGCGTTATCATCAAAAAACCTATTTTGATAAAATTTTACATGTAAAATCCTCAAACGTTCGACATTATAGCTATATTTGAGTACAAAATGCAATTTGGTCACGCCCACTTTATAGAGTGTTTTAACTTTGTATTATGTGTCAATAATAGTTTTTTATCATCTGAATCCATTTTTTGAAATTTATAAATGAACAGCTGTGACAATGTGTTTGACAGCAAACGTCAATATAAATCTTAAATCCCGGTAGGGACAGCCTACGTAAATCTAAATCTTTTTTCGCTAAATCCCGGATTTAGTTTTGGTGGGGACATAGCATTAGACTTGTTTGTTGATTGATAACAGAACATAATCCCGTGTTAAGCGGCCCATACACACCACACTTGTGGGCGCACCGGTGTCATGACACCGTTGTGGCCTTCCACCACACATATCACACCGATCGAGACACCGACACCAAAAATCAAACTATTTTGATTTTACTCGCACCGTGTCTGACACCGAAATCGGTGCGCACACCAGCCCATACACAGTACACTTGTTAGTGCACCGACACCCGTGCGCGCACAAGTGTAATGTGTATGAGCCGCTTTAGTCCTGTGCGTTCAACGGAGAATATTGGATTGAATATTGGTTTTTGGAGTGGCGGCATTATTGGAAGAAACGTTATAATCAATGGCAAGCGCTACCGAGGCATGATAACCGATTTTTTATGGCCAAAAATAAAGGATTTGGACTTGGGCGAGCTGTGGTTCAAGCAAAATGGGGCTACGTGCCACACACAAGCCGTACAACATTCGATTTATGGCAAACTAAGTTCAGTAATCTTGTAATCTGTCGTTTTGGTGATGGTGCTTGGCCGGCACGGAGCTGCGTCCAAAAGCCAGTCAAAATTTAATGAAATAATATTCCATAATTAATTGCAAGGTTTATCATTTTCAATAAAGCAACAATCGTTAAAAAATATTGTACAATGTTTTTTATATAGCCTTTTTTAGACAACATAAAAGTTTTCTCCACAGTTCCACCTCTCACGAGCGTCTAACAAACATCCTGAAGTATAATTGTCGTGGCTCTATAGTCTGTTTTAAATATTCTGTCACAACGCGAAAAACTGTATGTATGCAAGCTATTGGAAACACAGATATATACACACTGTATAATCTACACAATAACCCATATCGTAATTCAGATGTGCCTGAATTTCATTACTTTTCTATACCTTGATCATAATAAAACATTGAATTCAAAAATAAATCCAACGGTATCCAACACTAGAAAATAAGCATATTCTATATGTACATATGTACATATCTAACTTCCCATTTAATCTTCGGAAGTTGTCACAACAATCTGCAGGAACTGTGCGTTTGCTTATTTCCCCATAGAATTGCTAAATTAATATGTATTACTACTTGTCACCACAGTTGTCCTTGTTAGCATTTGTTCTCTTTCGCAATCTTCCCTTATGATAAATTGCCAATTTTGACATTTCTGAAATACATTTTGAAAATTCACCCCTTCTCAGCCTTAAATCATTTTAACATAGCACTCTATATTTCATGTGTCCCTGATTTATTTCAAGGTTTCGTATCCATCCCTTTAAACGTTCTTTTCACCCCTCAGTTATCTTTAAATCAGTAAAATTCACACAAAGGAATTTCAGAACCAATTTATACAATATAAACATAGTAATTGTATATCAACGAGAAAACGTGAATATCGACATCCTCAGCGAGATATATTTCAATAAGGTAAGCCATCGAGCTCAAAATAGACCAGACATACGTATGTATGTATATGTATATGTGCGTATAAACCGTTTTACTTTAAAACGTAATTATCCTTGTAAAAATATGATATTCAAAAAAGAAAAGCACAGTGTAAATACTTACGTACATACATATTGATGTGCATGTATGTATGTATGTACGCCTATGAAAGCCCCTCTACAAAAGTGTCAAAATATTGAATAAGCTAAGGATTAAGTATTCGCTTATCCTCAGCCACAACAGGACGAAAAACGGTTGATACGTATGCATACTTGCCGTTTTTTTTTTTTTTTTTTTAAGTAATTTAACTGACCGCAACGGAGCGTAACGCGAAATCTCCTTTTTCGACACTCGGCAGAGCAGAAGATAGGGTTTTCGTTATTGTTTTCGACGTTACATACATATTTATACCCTTTCCGATAGGGTATATTGCTTTTTGCACATATTTTGCAGTAAAGAGAAAAAATGGAATTCATAGTTCGTATGCATAGGCAGCTTTGTACCAACGTAAGTGCAAGTCAAATGAATCTTGTTTGATTGTTGGGATCATAATAAGCTTTTAAAATCTAGCGCAGTAGAAGAATTAATATTTATTAAAACCGTCCACAAACTTTTAAAGCATTTTGAAATATGTACTTAATTTTTACATATATAAAATGTTTATTTATATTTTAAATTTAACAATTACATATAACAAAAATAATAAACACATATTTCACAAACAAAAATGGAATTGAGGCACTCAAATGTGTACAGTATATTGAATTTAAATTTAAATTAAATTACAATTTGTATATACAGATGTATTAATTATAGTTTAGACTATTTTTTCAATATACATTTTGTATAAATTCTCTTTATTATTTTTTTTTAATATGAACTTAAGCTAAAAAAAACTAGAGAAAAGAAACAAAAGTAACATCAATACTGGAGTAGCTACCCCAGTCCTATCCTAACTTACATTGACTATTTCCAATACAATACTAAAACTAAACTAAACCAAAAAAAAAACATGAACTATTGTAGTACAGCAAAAGACACAATATCAGTCCTGAGACTTGTCAAGTCTAACGTCGTGTAAAGCTACCCACTCTAGTTAAGCCAGAGTTACTTATTTGTCTGGATTAACCTGAAATTTGTCATTTCTTTCAGGAATGGAATGTATTATCTCCAGATAGTATAAGCTACAGTCAAGTCGAAAAGCGGTTCATATATGTCCTACCGACTTGTCTGTTGCCCTACGGTAGGCATGATAACTCACATTTATATTCAGAAAGCATTGAGACCTTATTTTTCAATAATTAACCCATGTGACTACAGTTTCTTTAAAAATATTATAGATTTTGAAATTCGGTATTACACAATCTATTACAGATAGATTATAACACTTCTATATCGTTTTTTTCACTGCATTTCCGACACGTTTCCTTGTATGTATGCACACCCGCCAGCAAACATATTATCTGTCCAATTCGCTGAATGGGTTGTACACTTAAATTGAGATGTTTCGCAGGACATTCACTACACTCCTACAAAGGCAGATTTTAATTCCTCCTTTGTTTGGAGATTTCTCTTTTGCTTGTGCATAGCACCTATGGTATTAATAAGCAACACAGAATTTAAATGCAGCTTAATGTTTTGTGAGGATAATTGTATCCTGTAGTGAGTCTAATTAAAAGTACAACATAAAAGCGTAGGGTTTGATTGCAGTAGCGCTGTTGCTACTAGGAAAACGCTTTTCTTTGGCGTTGAACCAGTCATAAAGAGAAAAATGTTATATTTATTGTAAAGATTTACCGGCTCGAAGAAAGGGGGAGTACGCAAAGTAATCTTTAAAGTAGGTACAATATAAATATAGCGACACAACAAAATTAAGTAGCAGTATCGGTTTCAACACAAATGATATTATTTAATACACAATGTCGTTTTAAGTTTTTACTTGCACATAACATAGGGCAAGTATTGTATTCGTGCAGATTTTCGATCTTGAGATTGTGATGAATTTGGGAATTACCATTATAGAGAAGTCGAAAAAGTGGCAATGCCGTCTCTCTGCTTGTTTGTGGACGTGGCTAGAGCCTAAACGGGTGGACAATTTTCTTTGAAAATAATCCAAGCATTAGCTACAGCTACCATTAACAGCTTTTTTCCACCACGTGCCCGAGATTTGGTAGGGATCATAAAGTGATAGAAATTGGTCGGACAAATCTACAACACCCATGTTTTATACATATTATAAAACCCAATGGCTTCTGGACATCTAACATTGGTGCTATCTCCATTTTTATTGGTTCTTTTTACAGTTGTAACTGAATCGGTACGAGAATTGCTTATCCATACTAAGTATATCATTTGCTATTTAAAAAACAAGACAACCATCTTCTTCTTAGATGCAATTGGCAAAAGTTTTTCTTCGTTTAATTTCTGCTGAGATGTTGTTGTCACAGTTTATAGCAGCTCCGAGGTAGACAAAGTCTCTTACTACCTCAAAATTATAGCTGTCGATTGTTGAGTGATCCTTCTTGACAGCATATACTTTTGTCCTCGTTTACCGCTAAGCTGATTTTGCCAGCATCCGCTGCAATACTAGCGAATGCACCAGAGACAGGCCGCTGTGTTCTGCCAATAATGTCAATATCGTCGGCATACCCTAGTAGTTACACAGACTTTTGATAGATTGAACCTCCGGTGTTGACTTGTGAGTTTCGCACAATACTTTTAAGAAAGATGTTGAAAAAATCACATGATAGCGCGTCACCTTGTCTAGATCCTTTTTTGACATCAAAGCTCTCGGTGAGATGGTTACCGACCTTAATGGAGCAGCGATCGTTCTCCATCGTCATCCTGCACAGACGAACGAGTTTGGCAGGGATCCCAAAACTAGACATGGCTCTGTATAACTCGTCTCTATAAATACTGTCATATGCGGCCTTGAAAGCGATAGAAATATGGTGTGTATCGATTTGGACTTCTTGGGTTTTATCCAGAATCTGTCGAAGTGTGAAAATTTGATCGATTGTGGACTTTTCTGGCGTGAAACCCCACTGATAGGGGCCAATCAGGGTGTTGATGAAGGGTTTCAGGCGTTCACACAATATGGTAGATAATATCGAGTACGCGATGTTAAGGAGACTAATACCTCTGTAATTGTCGCAATTGAGGGGGTCTCCTTTCTTGGGGATCGGGCAAACTGTGCTGCGATTCCATTCATTAGGCATACTCTCGTCTGACCAAATCTTAGAAATGAGTTGGTATATGTTCTCTACCAAGTCATCTCCAGCTGCTTTGGGCGGGTAGGCCATCAGATCCAGCAGCCTTGTTGGATTTGTGTATTGCTATCCTCACTTCGTTTTGGTCGGGTGAACGGAAGTTTTGGCTATCATCACCTATCATCATCGGGGTGTTGGTCTTCGTCGCCTTTACAACAATCTCCAGAAAAAGTTTTTCCATATTCTGAGAACCGACTGTGACTGTGAGGTTTCCTTCTTCATTTCAACAGTCTTTGAGTCTGTACAAGTCTTGTCGCCTTGACACGTTCTTTTTACCTCTTGCTAAAACTTTCGTTCATTGTTCCAGGAGTATAATCTCTCAATATCTTTAACCGCCCGCTTTTCGCTCTCCTTTTTCTTCTTTCGGAGAAGCCGATGTTCTTCTCCTTTCTTTTGCTCATAGAGCTCACGTGCCGCTCTCGTCCTTCTTGCAGCACGACTTTGTATGCCTCTTGTTTAGCTGCATTGTCGGCAGTCTTCGTCAAAGCATAGGTTTCTTTCTGGTGTTCGGGCGAAACCCAGCACATCAGTTGTGGCGTTTCTGATGGCATTTTCGCAGCGTTGCCATTGGTTTTTGGCATCTGATGCTGGCAGCATAGTCATAGTAAGATTTCTGTATACACGTTCGGAAAAAATTCTGGCGGTCTCTTGCGATTGCAGCTTTTCGACGTTATATCTTCTCACCGTAATTCTTCTTTGTTGTGGCGTTAGGGATTTCCGCATTCGTACCTTGGCTGCAACAGAATACTGTTGCCGATACCGACTATCGCAATGTGATCAATTTGGTTGACCTTTTGATGTCCCCTTGTGAATATTGAAATGAGGAAAGCGTGTGCTTGTTATAGTGGCGTTTCGGCCCACAGCGAAGTCAATTAGCGTCGTGGTGTTTCACGACTGTGCTTGCCAATAGTCCTATCAGAGATGTCCTCCTTTCCTATTTTGGCGTTAAAATCATCTAATGCGAATTTAACGTCATATTTAGAACATTGCTCGTAAGTTTTGTCGAGTTTTGTCATTCTTTGGTGGCGTCGTCCTTGTCTTTTGTGGGGACATGAGCGCATATAAAGCTTATGTTGGTTATTTTAACCTTGATGCGCTCGCTCATGTGCCGAAAGTTTAAAACTTCCTGCCTTAGTCTGCCGCGCATAACAAGTCCTCATCGAAAAAGCGCTGTTTCTGCTCACTGTAGTCACCGTAATACATATATGTCACTGTTTATCATCCTCTTTTTGCCCGTCCTATCCCATCGCATTTCCCGGATGGCGGTGATTTCTGCTTTAAAGCAGTCTAGGGTCTCTACTAATTCTTCGCCTGCACGCGGTCTGTTAAAAGTTCGAACATTCCACGTGCAGATGTTAAGGTCGTTGTCCGTATTTCGATTGCTGGAGTCGTCAACAGTAAAGTCATCCTTATTGGAGGCTTGTGTGGGCTTCAGAACTAAATGCGTTTTCCGTAGTGGGGAAAGCTAGTGCACCAATTCCCTTTAATATCACTGGGATGAGGTGCTGAATTTTCCGGAGTCAGTAACCCACTTCGGAGATATGAGCGCTGCCGTTGACACATCAAGGGTTCATCCGCCATCAACCCTTTTATACCACCCTAGCTCAGTAATGGAGAATCCCTATCGACCTAGGATTCGAATATGTCGAAGCAGATCATATAGCTAGCTGGAACTCTGGACGCCACCGTTGATTCCATCTAGAGAATTCGTCCGCTGCATAGCAGTCATAAATCTATAAAATCTGAACTACTGTACCGAATTGAATAAAAATCGACACTTATTTAATACTGGTATTGTAAATAATCATGCTAAATTTCAAGTTAATCGAATGAGAAGGAATGCAAAAAATACTTTCGTCTATATAAAAACTATATATAAACATACAGAAAAGCTACAATCCGTCTGGAACGGATCGTATGATACCCTATCCTCCTCTCTATAAAGTGGGCGTGGCCAAATTGCATTTTGTACTCAAATATAGCTATAATGTCGAACGTTTGAGGATGTTACATGCAAAATTTTATCAAAATCGGTTTTTTGATGAAAACGCCCCCACAAAGTGGGCGTGACCAAAACTGTTGTATGGGTAAATTGTAGGGAATCTGTATACCTAAATATTTGGTCTTAACAAAATTTTTCGGTTTCATATAATTTAGTGAAGTTATAAAAAAGTAGGCGTGGCAGTGGGCGGATGTAAAAAAAATGTACACTTGTACTGTATCTTTTTCTTGGAAGCCCAGATATGAAATTTCAGCGTCCTATTTAATAATTTAAGGCCCAAAACTCGGTTTTGTGATGAAAACGCCCCCAAAAAGTGGGCGCGGCCAAAACTTTTGTATGGGTGGATTGTAGGGAATCTGAATGCCTAAATATTTGGTCTTAACAAAATTTTTCGGTTTCATATAATTTAGTGAAGTTATGAAAAAGTGGGCGTGGCAGTGGGCGGATTTCAAAAATTTTTACACTTGTACTGTATCTTTTTCTCAGAAGCCCAGATATGAAATTTCATCGTCCTAGCTCAAAATTTAAGGCCCAAAAAGCGGTGACATACGGACGGACGGACGGACGGACGGTCATCGCTCAATCGATTTCGCTATTGATGCTGATCACGAATATATATACTTTATAGGGTCTATCTCAATTATTTCTCTATGTTACAAACTATGTGTCAAACTTAATATACCCTTAGGATAGGGTATAAACATACAGAAAAGCTACAATCCGTCTGGAACGGATCGTATGATACCCTATCCTCCTCTCTACAAAATGGGCGTGGCCAAATTGCATTTTGTACTCAAATATAGCTATAATGTCGAACGTTTGAGGATGTTACATGTAAAATTTTATCAAAATAGGTTTTTTGATGATAACGCCCCCAAAAAGTGGGCGTGGCCAAAACTGTTCTATGGGTGAATTGTAGGGAATCTAAATACCCAAATATTTGGTCTTAACAAAATTTTTCGGTTTCATATAATTTAGTGAAGTTATAAAAAAGTAGGCGTGGCAGTGGGCGGATGTAAAAAAATTTTACACTTGTACTGTGTCTTTTTCTTGGAAGCCCACATATGAAATTTCAGCGTCCTAGTTAAAAATTTAAGGCCCAAAATTCGGTTTTGTGATGAAAACGCACCCAAAAAGTGGGCGTGGCCAAAACTTTTGTATGGGTGGATTGTAGGGAATCTGAATGCCTAAATATTTGGTCTTAACAAAATTTTTCGGTTTCATATAATTTAGTGAAGTTATGAAAAAGTGGGCGTGGCAGTGGGCGGATTTCAAAAATTTTTACACTTGTACTGTATCTTTTTCTCAGAAGCCCAGATATGAAATTTCAGCATCCTAGCTCAAAATTTAAGGCCCAAAAAGCGGTGACATACGGACGGACGGACGGACGGTCATCGCTCAATCGATTTCGCTATTGATGCTGATCACGAATATATATACTTTATAGGGTCTATCTCGATTATTTCTCTATGTTACAAACTATGTGTCAAACTTAATATACCCTTAGGATAGGGTATAAAAACACATCAACCAAACTTTTTATACCCTATCCTAAGGGTATATTAAGTTTGACACATAGTTTGTAACATAGAGAAATAATCGAGATAGACCCTATAAAGTATATATATTCGTGATCAGCATCAATAGCGAAATCGATTGAGCGATGCCCGTCCGTTCGTCCGTTCGTCCGTCCGTCCGTCCGTCCGTCCGTATGTCACCGCTTTTTGGGCCTTAAATTTTGAGCTAGGACGATGAAATTTCATATCTGGGCTTCCGAGAAAAAGATACAGTACAAGTGTAAAAAATTTTGAAATCCGCCCACTGCCACGCCCACTTTTTCATAACTTCACTAAATTATATGAAACCGAAAAATTTTGTTAAGACCAAATATTTAGGCATTCAGATTCCCTACAATCCACCCATACAAAAGTTTTGGTCATGCCCACTTTTTGGGGGCGTTTTCATCACAAAACCGAGTTTTGGGCCTTAAATTATTAACTAGGACGCTGAAATTTCATATCTGGGCTTATGACGAAAAGATACAGTAGAAGTGTAATTTTTTTTTTACATCCGCCCACTGCTACGCCTACTTTTTTATAACTTCACTAAATTATATGAAACCGAAAAATTTTGTTAAGAACAAATATTTAGGTATACAGATTCCCTACAATTCAACCATAGAACAGTTTTGGTCACGCCCACTTTTTGGGGGCGTTTTCATCAAAAAACCGATTTTCATGAAATTTTACATATAACATCCTCAAACGTTCGACATTATAGCTATATTTGAGTACAAAATGCAATTTGGCCACGCCCACTTTATAGAGAGGAGGATAGGGTATCATACGATCCGTTCCAGACGGATTGTAGCTTTTCTGTATGTTTTTTCTACGAATTCATTAATTTTATGTAGTAACATGCAAAACAAGTAACAACAAAACTAGTAGACCAAATCTATCAGGGAAGCTTTAATCTTTAGTGTAGCTAGTAGTAACGAACGATAACTCCACTTGTCACATGTGCTCAATTCCGTTGCACTATATGTATATATATATTTGTGTTTTGGTGTAATTTGTTTATTGGCTAATATAAATATGGAACAAACATTTTTTTTTGAGAAAATGCTGTTGTTGAATTTTGATCTACGGGTGAACAACTGTGCTCTGCCGTACGGATCAAGAGGAAGTGCCTTAGTGAGAAAACACTCTTCACCCTCTCTCGTCTGCAACCACCAACGACCTTCCAAAGGGGTTGGTTACTCAATGTCCATCCGAGGTACCTCCTCCAAATCAGTCTACAACCCGAGGATAGAGGACTGTTGGTGCATTTCAAGCAGATCAACGTCTAGTTCCATCGCCGATTGGATAAAGAGTGTTCCCTGTACATTAACGTCCTAATTTTATATTTTCTACTGTTTATACCCTATCCTAAGGGTATATTAAGTTTGACACATAGTTTGTAACATAGAGAAATAATCGAGATAGACCCTATAAAGTATACAGCTCTGTGCAAAAAAATAGCACCATGTTGAATTTTGAACTTGTCATTTGCATTGGACACTCTCTAAATGGCGTAATATTTTATGGACCGATGAGTCTAAAATTGTTTTATTTGTTACCTCTGGAAGCAGAACATTCGTTCGCAAGCCAAAAAACCAGGAGTTTAAATTACAATACGAGATTAAGCACGGCGGCGCAAAAATCAACGTATGGGGATGCTTTTCCTATTATGGTACTGGTTCCATATTTTGGATCAAACCAGTAATGACCGCTGGAGTTTATGTGGACATTATGAGGGAGATCATGCTCCCTTACGCAGAGTGGAATATGCCTCTCAAGTGGGTCTTGCAATAAGACAACGACTCAAAGCATACCAGCAAACTGGCAAAAGAATTTTTCAGAAGGAATAGGGTCCCGGTTATGGAATGACCGGTTCAGTCTCCAGACCTGAATCCAATCGAAAATCTTTGGACCGATGTAAAGAAAGCCGTGTTTAAGAAAAAACCGAAAATACATTGCAGTTGTGGGAAGCTGTGCTGGCTGGGCTGAGGGAAATTCCACTCAAGCATTAATCGACTCCATGCCAAGACGTTGCGCCGCTATGCTTAAAAGTAAAGGTCATAAGACCAAATATTAAGGTTCTTCTTTAATTTAAAATTAAAAAATCTTCCAATTTTTTGGAAATTTTTATTTTACTTATGAATTTTTATACCCTATCCTAAGGGTATATTAAGTTTGACACATAGTTTGTAACATAGAGAAATAATTGAGATAGACCCTATAAAGTATATATATTCGTGATCAGCATCAATAGCGAAATCGATTGAGCGATGACCGTCCGTCCGTCCGTCCGTCCGTCCGTATGTCACCGCTTTGTGGGCCTTAAATTTTGAGCTAGGACGATGAAATTTTATATCTGGGCTTCTGAGAAAAAGATACAGTACAAGTGTAAAAATTTTTGAAATCCGCCCACTGCCACGCCCACTTTTTCATAACTTCATTAAATTATATGAAACCGAAAAATTTTGTTAAGACCAAATATTTAGGCATTCAGATTCCCTACATTCCACTCATACAAAAGTTTTGGCCACGCCCACTTTTTGGGGGCGTTTTTATCATAAAACCAATTTTTGGGCCTTAAATTTTTAACTAGGACGCTGAAATTTCATATCTGGGCTTCTGACGAAAAGGTACAGTAGAAGTGTAAATTTTTTTTACATCCGCCCACTGCCACGCCTACTTTTTCATAACTTCATTAAATTATATGAAACCGAAAAATTTTGTTAAGACCAAATATTTAGGTATTCAGATTCCCTACAATTCACCAATTTTTGGGCCTTAAATTTTTAACTAGGACGCTGAAATTTCATATCTGGGTTTCTGACGAAAAGGTACAGTAGAAGTGTAAATTTTTTTTACATCCGCCCACTGCCACGCCTACTTTTTCATAACTTCATTAAATTATATGAAACCGAAAAATTTTGTTAAGACCAAATATTTAGGTATTCAGATTCCCTACAATTCACCCATAGAACAGTTTTGGCCACGCCCACTCTTTGAGGGCGTTTTCATCAAAAAGCCGATTTTGATAAAATTTTACATGTAACATCCTCAAACGTTCGAGTTTATAGCCATATTTGAGTACGAAATGCAATTTGGCCACGCGCACTTTATAGAGAGGAGGATAGGGTATCATACGATCCGTTCCAGACGGATTGTAGCTTTTCTGTATGTTTTTATGTTTTGTTTGTGTTCAAATTAGATTCCATTTTGGTTCCTACGAGTAAGCACTGAACAACTGTCGACCTTAGGTTATCGGCATGATTAGGTAAGGTACTTCAGGACACCCACAGGAGCTCGTTAATATTGGCTTAACACCCAGGCTACAATTCTTCTTCACGGTTCTAAAGATCACTATATCAGGGAATTGAGGATCTATTGGTAACTCATTCTCAGTGACTAATCTAGTGAACCTGGATTAGGCATTACCTACCAGCGGACGCCAACTTAGAGTAGAGGAATTTTTGCCCAATATAACTTGGCGCAGGGACATAAGTCCCCGGGACATAAGTCCCATTTTTTTCTTTTGGGACCTATGTCCCACTTAACTGGGACATAAGACCCAAATTGAATTGGGGACTTATGTCCCACCTCATCGGGACATAAATCCAAAATTTTTTCACCGAAAATGGGACATAATTCCCAAATTCTAGCAATTGGCCTTATCACACTTTGATAAGGCGACATTAGGCAAATTTTGCTTTATGTCACTTATGTGTATGCATAAATAGTGGAATATCTACCCCAAATCCAACCGTGAAACCAAGCAGGGGGGCAGCATGCCTCCCCGTAGATGTTTCGCTTTTGCATATACATAAGTGACATAAAGCAAAATTTGCCTAATGTAGCTTTGCCATGTACTTACTTGTTCCATGCGCTTCTGGGTATTTGAATTCTCTAAGCTTATTTAAAAACAAATATGTTAGGTGGGACATAAGACCCAACATTTTTTGATGGGACTTATGTCCCGATACGGTGGGACATAAGTCCCTAATTCGATTTGGGACTTATGTCCCGCTGGAGTGGGACATAAGTCCCGAAAAAAAAGTTTGGGACTTATGTCCCTGCGCCTATAACTTCTGGTTAAATAAGGCAGTACAAAGGATTTTATAGGTCGCAGTGCACATTAAGGGCCCCAGTGAATCATAGATTGCATATATCTATGTGCATATTTAATCATCATCTTCGGAAATGCAGTAATGCTTGATTGTGAATGTGCCTGCCTGAAACACACGAAGCCTAGCCCTGTGTATAGAATATAGGTAAATAGAATAATTATTCATCAAATCAGTCGTACATGACTTGTTGAGGTTATGATCTATTAGAGCAATGCTTCTCACATTCGCAAATATGTATAAATTTATGCACATACACGCATATATACGCGCTTTCTTTGATAACGTTGGAAATCATTTCGAAACGCATTTATTTAAATATGCAGGGACGTAAGCACCACTCGTCTGAATTGTCGCGTTTGAACTCTTTTCTCTTTGTTTCCATTGCACATAACAATATTTTCAGCAGTTTGTAACTCTGCAGGATTGTCTACTTACTTACTTAGGTGGCGCTACAGTTCGGGGTGAACCTGGGCCTCAACTAACAAGCCTCTCCAGCCAGCTCGGTCCTTAGCTAACTGCCTCCAGTTGCGCACTCCAAGCTTGTTGAGGTCCCCTTCAACTTGTGCGCGCCACCTAAGGCGAGGTCTTCCTCTGCTGCGTTGTCCCTCCGGGTGTGATTCGAAGACTCTTCGGGCCGGAGCACTGGTGTCCATTCGCTCTACATGTCCTAGCCATCTCAAACGACTTATGCGATCAAGGTCTTATATAGAGTCTCCTTAGTTGTTCGGGATAGGACCTTACTACTCAATTGCCTTCTCAGCCCAAAGAAACAGCGATTGGCAAGAGTTATTCTTCGTTTTATTTCTGCCGAGGTGTTGTTGTCCGAATTTATAGCAGAGCCGAGGTAGACAAAGTCCCTTACTACCTCAAAGTTATAGCTGTCGATTGTGACGTTTTGTCCAATTCGTCGATATTGCGTGTCCCTTCTGGTTGACAGCATACACTTGGTTTTGCCCTCGTTTACGGCTAAACCCATTTTGGCAGCTTCTGTTTCAATACTAGCGAACGCACCGGTGACAGCCCGCTGTGTTCTTCCAATAATGTCAATATTGTGATTGTGCCTCCGGTGTTGGCTTGTGAGATTCGCACAATTTTTTCAAGAACTATGTTAAAAACATACAGAAAAGCTACAATCCGTCTGGAACGGATCGTATGATACCCTATCCTCCTCTCTATAAAGTGGGCGTATCCACATTGCATATTGTACTCAAATATAGCTATAATGTCGAACGTTTGAGGATGTTACATGTAAAATTTTATCAAAATAGGTTTTTTGATGGTAACGCCCCTAAAAAGTGGGCGTGGCCAAAACTGTTCTATGGGTGAATTGTAGGGAATCTAAATACCCAAATATTTGGTCTTAACAAAATTTTTCGGTTTCATATAATTTAGTGAAGTTATAAAAAAGTAGGCGTGGCAGTGGGCGGATGTAAAAAAATTTTACACTTGTACTGTATGTTTTTCTCAGAAGCCCAGATATGAAATTTCATCGTTCTAGCTCAAAATTTAAGGCCCAAAAAGCGGTGACATACGGACGGACGGACGGACGGACGGACGGTCATCGCTCAATCGATTTCGCTATTGATGCTGATGACGAATATATATACTTTATCAAATGACAGCGCGTCACCTTGTCTAAACCCTTTTTATACCCTATCCTAAGGGTATATTAAGTTTGACACGTAGTTTGTAACATAGAGAAATAATCGAGATAGACCCTATAAAGTACATATATTCGTGATCAGCATCAATAGCGAAATCGATTGAGCGATGACCGTCCGTCCGTCCGTCCATCCGTATGTCACCGCTTTTTGGGCCTTAAATTTTGAGCTAGGGCGATGAAATTTCATATCTGGGCTTCCAAGAAAAAGATACAGTACAAGTGTAAAATTTTTTTACATCCGCCCACTGCCACGCCTACTTTTTTATAACTTCACTAAATTATATGAAACCGAAAAATTTTGTTAAGACCAAATATTTAGGCATTCAGATTCCCTACAATCCACCCATACAAAAGTTTTGGCCACGCCCACTTTTTGGGGGCGTTATCATCAAAAAACCTATTTTGATAAAATATTACATGTAACATCCTCAAACGTTCGACATTATAGCTATATTTGAGTACAATATGCAATTTGGCAAAGCCCACTTTATAGAGAGGAGGATAGGGTATCATACGATCCGTTCCAGACGGATTGTAGCTTTTCTGTATGTTTTGATATTAAAGTTCTCGGTGAGATCATTACCGATCTTGATGGAGCAAAGAGAATTCTCCATCGTAATTCTGCACAATCTATTCTCAGAACCGTCTGTGACTCCACTACGAGGTTTCCTTCCTCATCTCTACAGGCTTCTGTACGGGTCTTATTGGCTTGACACGTTCGTTTCACCTGTTGGTAAAACTTCCGTACATTGTTCCTGGAGTATAATCTCTCAATATCTTCGATCGCGCGCTTTTCGTGCTCTTTTTCTTCTTTTGGAGAAGCCGATGTTCTTCCCGTCTCTTCTGCTCGTAAAGCTCACGAGCAGCTCTCGTCCTTTTTTGCAGCGCCGCTTTGTATGCTTGCTGTTTTGCTGCATGTGCTTGCCGCCACTCATCGTCAAACCATGGGTTTCTTGGTGGTGGTCGGGTGAAACCCAGCACATCAGTTGCGGCTCTTCTGATGGCTTGTTGACAGCGGTGCCATTGGTCTTCGGCGCTTGATGCTGGCAGCATAGGAGTCGTTGAGAGATTTCGGTATACGCGTTCGGCGAAGGTTGTGGCGATCTCTTGCGATTGCAGCTTTTCGACGTCAAATCTTCTCACAGTAGTTCTTCTTAGTTGTGGCGTTAGGGATATCCGCATTCGTACCTTGGCTGCAACAAGGTAGTGATCCGAGTCCATGTTGGCTGCTCGGAAGGTTCGGACGTCCAGAATACTGGAGGCATTCCTTGCGTCGATCGCAATGTGGTCAGTTTGATTGACCGTTTGATGATCAAGAGATCGCCATGTCCCCTTGTGGATCTTGAGATGAGGAAACCGTGTGCTTGCTATACTGGCATTTCGCCCCGCCGCAAAGTCAATAAGCCAAAGACCGTTGCCAGACGTGGTGTCGTGTACGCTGTGACTCCCAATCGTCCAACGTCCATATGTTTTGTCGAGGAGCTCGTAGAAACTTTCTTTGGTGGCGTCGTCCTTGTCCTCTGTGGGGGCATGAGCGCATATTAGGCTTATGTTCGCAAATTTAGCCTTGATGCGGATTGTCATAAGACGCGCGCTCACGTGTCGAAAGCTCAAGACTTCTTGTCTAAGTCTGCCGCGTATGACGAACCCACATCCAAATAAGCGCTGTTTCTGTTCCCTATAGCAATCACTCTGCTAGTTGTTCGGCTGCACGCGGCCTGTTAACGGTCCGAACATTCCACGTGCAGATCCAAAGTTCGTTTCCCTTATTTCGTTTGCTGGGGTCGTCAACAGTGGGATCATCCTTATCCGAGGCTTGTAGTAGCTTCGTAACTACTGGTTTTTTACGTGGTAGGGAAATTACCCCGACGCACAACCCCCAACCTGGAGGACCAGTTCCTTTTTTACCCCTAGGACAAGGGGACGGTTTTTCCAGAGTCAGTACCCCGCTTTGGGGATGTGAGCGCTGCCGTTGGCCCATCAAGGGTTCATCCGCCACCAACTCTATTCCAACACCCTGACTCAGTATTGAAAATCCCTATAGACCTGTTATTCGAATATGTCGAAGCAGCTCATATAGGGATAACATTAATAGTTCGGCCTAACTGGAACTGGTTGACGCCACCTTTGATTCCATCTAGAGAATTCGTCCGCCGCCGTCTGAAGCAAGAGAAGGTGCCTTAGTGAGAAGACACTCCTTCCCCCTCTCTCGTTCGCTACCACCAACAACCTTCCAAAGGGGTTGGTTACCCAATCTCCAGTTGAGGTACTAGGCACCCAGCAGCCACCATCGTGGAGGTGTAGAGGATTGTCTAGAGATTGGAAAATTAGATGTTACGCATTTTCTATGCATTGTTCATTAAAAATTAGTCATGCTTATAGATACTTATAGAAGTACAAATGAAAGCATACAAATCCCGCCAGGAACCAGGTTCTAATTTTTCGCGTCAATCAATTGCATGCCCTTCTCATTACCATCGCGTTTGTTCTGGATGTCGATTCTCATCTACACACATTACCAAACTCTTTTCCATTATGTTTCGCACTGTGTTACTGTACTGTTCTCTTCATTTGCCAGGATGTCTATTGGTGGTATTCTGACCACAACGCAAACTGCACCATTAAAGGTAGTGCACAGCTAACTCTTAATGCACACACTCGGTACACTAACATAGTATATGATTGTATGCTTTAATTGTCAACCATCCAATCCAGATTGAGTCGACGAATAGGATTATTAAATCGACCACTCTGGCCAATGGATAACTTTGGATCCTCTTTAGCCCCCTTGGGCTTGATGCCCGCTAGTGTAGAACTCGGATTTGCCTCTCACTATTACGATTTGTAGTTTAAATGTAATTTTATGTTCGTCGAATGTAATGGTAGCGATTTCTATCATCTCTTGGAGATTATAAGAACACGCTATTTTGGTTGCCTCGAGTACTGAGATATACAATACTGCAGAGGACCTTGAAGCACCCTGCTGATAACCTCGCAGCAGGCTCCCTATCGGTATTGTAAAATAGGAACGTGCTCAGAAAAGTCCGTAACAATTTGTATGAGCCAGATTGGAATATATGGTATTATTTAATATACATATATATATGCATACTGAAATATCGTTATAGCCCTCTTGGCTTTTACCTCTCTAAATGATTTTAGACCATGCTTATTTTAAAACCTTCTCCCAGCTTGATGGCACTGGATAGCCAAAAAGCCGTGGCTCGATCCTCAAATGATCGTGTCCTCGATCTGACCTGTCCGTATCTGGTTCACACCAGTGTTTTATCTTGTCCGATGCCATGAGCGTGTCAAACTTCAACGGATTTCCCTGCATGGAATAAATATCCTCCTCTACATATTGGACGTTTGGCAGTGATGTGATGATATATCGGCCCCGCGACTCACCCATGACTCCAGGCTCCTTCTCAATCAACACAAGCTCTCCGTATTGGTACTAGATTGGCTTCCTACTTATACTTGGAGTTAAATGTTGCCTACTGGTGCAGATGGGTCTGCTCCATGCTCGCTTTGTTTCACCGCCGACCTACCATCGGCTTCCGCCCGTCTCTACTCTGCAACCTCTAATACGAGCTTGTCAGCCGAAGTACTTCTTAGCGTATAGGCGGATAAAAGTTCGTGCGAACAGTATTCGATCCCCACTGGACTCTTCGTAGATGGGTTTTCAAACTTTTCCCTTCTCCCGCATGCGTTTGAGGGATGAGAGGACTATTCGACTGCACACCTCAAAATGGCCATTTGGTCTGGGTGTCCTGACAGCGGTCTTAATGTGCTGGACCACGTTCTTTGCGCAAAACTGACCGTTCACAGGGTCAACGACTATTTTTCGCTGTAATCCAAAATAGGCCACTTTGCGCTGCACATTAAGGACCCTGCTTTGGTTGCTTTGATTCCTCGAAGTATCCAAGTTGTATTAATTTGTTTGTTGTCCAAGGCCAAAACGTACATATCTGGTCTACACTTTCCTATTATAAAAGGTACAAGATGATCCAAGTGTACGACGTCGGATACTACCCCCCTTTATTCTTTGTGTATGCGCACTCAACGATGTAGTGCTTAGTGAAACCTTTTCGACTCTTTAACAAGCCAAGTGTCCAACTTCATCATTGCATAGTTTCAAGGTAATACAGCTTATGGCTTTGGAGACCACCCATACTTCGACATCGCCCACCTTCCGAAACAATCGATGCCATTAACGAGGTGTTTATTTGCCGTGGACTCTCAGTTGCCTTCAATGTGGCGATTACATCGTGGTCCTGGTTCCCAGCCAGTCCTCGTCGGAGATCTTCACCTTCAGAATGAATGTAGATGTCAGGTTGTCGGCTGAGGTGATCGACATGTTCTGCCCTCTTCCCTGGCTGACGAACCGTTTCATAGTAGAACTCCTGCAGCTTAAGATACAATCGCCCCATTCGAGAAATCAATATCGCTTTCGGGCTGCTTAAAATAAGGCCTCAGAGTTCTTGACGACCTTACCACGGTCCACAGAAACTTGAATTCGATACCACTATCGAAAAAAAAAAATTTGTTTGCAAAAAAGCACACTTACATTTCCTTAAGACTCTGGAATTTCTGCAAACCTTCTTCGACCTCGACGTTCTTTCTTAAGCGTGATTTAATGATACTCATGTACTACTGGAATTCTGCTGGGGCAACCGGCTAAGCATGAAGGCCGGATCACCGCCTGCTGCAGCATTTCGGACATCATTACCACTGTCTTCGTTAGTTCAATCGAGCCACTCGCTAGACCGAAAGACTTCCAATTCGCTTGCATTCTTGGTAAACCAGTGTCGAAACGTATTGACAAGAGCCCCAAATCTTTGCTCTAACTTCACCTGCTTTTCTGACCCAAGGTGTTGACTGGCGCTGACTTCTTTATAGTGTCTTAACCACGTGAAAAATTAACCCCATTTAAATGTGGTCGAGCCCAATGAAGTTTATTCATTCCGAGGGTAAATGGTTGGGCAGCGGACTTGAAAGCACATTATCTCTAGCAGTTCACATGGAAGTCAATCGTGGTGCCATAAGGCATAGTCGCAGACGAATTCGAGCTGCTGAACTTAACGTCGACGACTAATGAAGCGCAAGTGGTCGCGAAAATACCAGAAAGCTATTAGCATAATCCCCAATGCCCAGTACAATCATTAACGAAGACAAGAAAGTACTTGAGATAGCGGTCCAAAGAAAAATCAAATACATCTACTGAACAGGATATGGCTTCGCCATAAAGTGAAGCCGAACGTTTGAGACCCCCCGCTGTTAACCTAACAATCAATGACGATTTCATTGTATCCAATACTTCATTCGACCAGAACAGACTTTGACCTTCGTCGGAAAATCAACACCCACTAACTCCCAAGGCAGAATTAGTGGGAAAGGCTATGGCTGCTAAACCTGATATCCTTTTTATTCGTTCACCCAATAGCTAATTTGAATGAACAAGGTCACCTGCCTTGGAATTCTGGATACGGGCACAACCCAGAAAATCTTTCATCCCCGAGTAGTCTAAAAGATGGTCATCCGCCATACGATGGAAACATCGCATGCTGAATACTGTCACAGACGAAACTACTAAAGTAGAATTACGTAGTGTTCCCGAGAAAGAAACCGTCGTTACCAATGTGGTTTCGATAATGCCGTAGCTGCAAGAAGTCAAGTCAATGTGTGAAGTATGTACAAACTGCCGCTATTACGCTATTACGTCAATAGGACGGTAGTTTTGGCTATCATCGTCTATGTCGAATGGTTTATTCTGCCTGACATCGGGATGTTGGTCTTCTTCGCCGTTTTACAGTCTGCAGAAGAACTTTTTCCATATTCTCAGCGCCGACTGTGACTCTACTAAGAGGTTTCCTTCTTCATCTCTACAGGTACGGGTCTTGTTGACCTGACGCGTTCTTTTTGCCTGTTAGTAAAAATTCCGTATATTATTCCTGGAGTATAATCTCTCAATATCGCGCGCTTTCGGAGAAGCCGATGTTCTTCCCGTGTTCAAAAACCTTAGTAAATACATAAATATAAATTTAATACAATTTTTTTGTCTAGCATGTAACCCTACTAAGAATGAATTAAATAAAATGCATTAAAAAAAATTATTTATCCTACATTCTGCACACTTATGGTATACATGTGTGACTAAAAAAGGAAGAAAACTTTTATATTCTGGCAGATCGCTGAGAAGTGTAGAAAGCGACTTTAAATTAAGTTAATTCCTACACCAAAGTATATCACCTTCACACACCTATCCAACAATAAAACACTTCCACCCCAGCCTCCCTACAATAAAATGTTATTACACAATTTTGGAAATTGGCAAAAACGAGTATGGCTTCCATTGATGGTGAAGAGCACTCACAGTACCAATTTTAAGGATTCTTATATGTTTCTTCTTGCCTTTGCGGTCTCGCACAACATTTCCATCTATCTACGCACACACTTAACACACATGTGACGATCAACCCTTAATTCACCCAACCCCCTTCTATGGCAGCGACGAGACGTCTACATTAGTTCATGTCATCGGTTTATGTAAGTATGTACTCCTATATGCATGTGTACCTGAGTGGGAGACACTTATGAGAAGAGTGAGTTTGCTATCTGACGGTTAAAACTTTTGTACAAAGTGTTATTCTACGAATCACAGGATGTGGATGTGTAGGTATGTATGTATGTGATTGAGTGTATATGCATTCAGGCAATGTAACAATTTATTCCTCTTGTAATTACCAAACCACAATGTTACAAAATTTTTAATGAAGTCATAATTTATGCGCGCTTCGTTTTGCCTCTTCCTCGTCTACTATTTTTAGTCCTAGAAAAGGGCAAAGCCGATGATTTCAGCTTGATATGTGTGAATAGCGTAATGGGGAAGGGCGAAAGGATTTTAAAGCTGTTGATGAGGCGAACTCGTATTTTTTTTTTGTTTGTGAGTGGTTTTACATTTTTTTTTCTTGTTATTCGTAGGTACCTTACTTCATCCTGAATGTGTGTTACTATGACAATGTGCGGTATAGTGGCTTGTTGTGAGGAGCTTCGGTTCGGTTGGATAGCTTGCGTTAAAATGAAATTGCATTCACTTCAAAAGTGTGGAAGTTTTAAAATTATTGTTGCAGTTCTTTAGCTTAATAGCAAACTTTAATCAACGTCGGATGAGAAATTTAAGAGGATGGAAATGAAATGTGAATCAGGGATGTCAAGATCCAACACATATGTTTTATCTCTCTACATTGTTCAATAAACCTTTTTCTGAGTTCAATACCTTGCATTCTTTTACATAAATACATATGTACGTAGGTAGGTACGTACATATGTATATGGAGAAGTCAACGGGCCTTAAGCTTTGTAAATGGCCAACAGCTCTGTGTCATAGACTTTATAGCGAGCTTCTCTGTCACTAATCTTCTTGGAGAAGAAACCAACAGGTTGCTGTGAATCGCCAGAGCGTTTTGGTCCAAATCGGCTTTATTGGAGGTATCGCATCGCAAAACTAATGGAAGATTTGTACTAGGATGTGCGAGTTGGACGACCTCTTTTAGATTCACTTTGCACTCCTCGAATACTCTCTCAGCTTTAGATGTCCACTGAATTGGCCGTTTACCTTTCTTCTTCGAAACGTGTCTTTACAGCACCTGGTATGCAACTTCAGTAAAAGTTCTGAGATCCAAGAAACCTTCTCAGTTACATCCTACCAACTTTTGAATGCAGTCCTGTAGATCTTGTATAGTATACTTACATATATCACACTGTAATGTTGAGGCGCCGGTTCTAGTTCACCACCAGTTTTCTTCTCTACTTTGTGAAGAGGTGATGTCCATTCGTTTTTTGATGGTTGGCGAATGCCGATCATAATCTGAAACTTTTTCTTGGTAGCAGGAAGTTTATCGCCTCCAAGACGACGAGCGCCTTCACCTACTGGGTGTCGTCAGACAATAATGTGATAAAGAACTGAGTGTTCAGTGATGTTGGTGTTCTCGTGTCGGGCGAGATCTCAATCTGTAGAATGTCAACGTATGGATTTTTGCTGTCAATGGTTCGCACCGTAGGCTAATGAGAGTTCACAAGACTTCTGCTAATACTCCTGTGGGATGTGTTGTCGAAAAACATCCGTTGCCATGAGCAAATGGTGAGATCGTAATGGTGTATAAAGTCTGGACCTATAATCGCTTGCGTAACCGGAAGCACCGGAAATCTCGGCGAAGACATAGGTCAACAGCAATTGTTTTTTACTTTTTGAGTAAGACAAAGACATCTGCACCAGTGTCAATCAAGAAGTTAATTGATGATTTTCTGTGGAGGCGAAATTGGAACAAAAGACTGGGAACAAAAATGAATACAGGCTTTTTTGTGAAGAAAAGTACATTCGCATAAGTTAGGAAAATTAGAATGAATTTATTTGGTAACAAAAACATAGGTTCATATTCAGCAATGTTTACTTTACATAGCAAGTGTATGGAGAGAGAGTTTTTCATTCTCAACACCTTCCCTAAAAAAAACTATTCATTATATTTGTTTTATAAAAGATATTAATTTAAACCGAATTACAGCTTGACTTCTGAACTTTCTAATTTTTAACGGACAAGTTTAGCTTTAATATCGACGTGCTTTGTCCTCGAAGAATAAGAGTTTGAAGCGATGTGAATAGCACTCTTATTGTCGCAATGAAGTACCATTATTTTTGATGCATCTGGGAACAGTTCACCTTCCAAGCGTTTAAGACAAATGGACTTTTTGATAGCTTCAACGACAGACATCACCTCAGCTGCGGTTGAAGAAAGCGCCACAGTTCTTTCACGTTTTGTGGCCCATGATATAGCACCAGATTGAAAGGTAAATACATAGCCCATTGTAGAATGACTAGAATCCATATCGCCTGCCCAATCCGCGTTGCAGAATCCAGCCATATCGCTTGCCTCCTTCTGATATACAATGCCTTTATCAGTCGTTTCCTTCAAGTACCTCATCACACGTTTGACTGCTGACCAGTGCGCCTTCCCTGGATTCGTACCAAATCTACTAAGAAGATTCACAGCGTAGGATATGTCGGGTCGTATTATTTCAGCAGCCAAGAGTAAACTGCCTATTGCCTGCATGTAAGGGACATTCTTCATTTGTCGTTTTGTATTTTCATCTTTGGGACACATATCTGAAGACAGCTTTTGATTTAAGTCTACCGGAGTAGATATAGGGTTGGACTCATCTATGTTAAAGCGCTTTGCCGGGATAAAACACGAGCTTCTCAGGCGACCCGGCGCGTCCCCAGGTGGCAGATAGGGGAGGGCCACGAAGTGTGGTAGAGGTTCTCACACCTCCGCGGACCAGGAGTTAAAATTCCCAAGTCAAGGTGTTTGGAATACGTGCCGAGGACTGAATGGTGCAGGGAACTTAACAAATGTGCCTCGTGAACGTAATGTCCCTATGAGATACCGGGCGACCTCTCATAGTAACCAGCCTTACATCTGTATGGCAGCTCTGTAGGTGCGGACTTTTCTTTCTCGGCTTACTCGTGGGATCTACATGGATAATACAAACAAAAACAATAACAATAACAAAACAAAAACAACAATAAAAATGATAACGGAGTCAGGTGAGGAATCTCTACTCCGTTCACCATTATCAGAAATAGAGACAGAAGAGACTATTCTCTCATCTCCAAAAAGTGCTATAAAACCCCCATCCGATATCTCGGACAGGAAGGATGCTCAGGATCAAAATGAACCAAGCACCAAAGTAATAGCAAATTCGGAAGCTAACAAGAATCAGCAGAAGTACGAGTACTTCACTGGGGCCCAAAAGCGTCGAATCGCTGCCCTTATCAGTGACGGAATTGAATCCGAGGAGGCGAAACGGCTAGAAAGAGCCAGATATGCGCTAGTCCTCGCGCAAAGAAACAAAGAAAAAGAGGAACTAAGTGGACCAACCACCAGCAAACGCAGCAGGTCCATAGATAGCTCTCCTACGACGGAAAAGGCAAAAAAACACAGACCACACACAGAGTCACTTAAAGACACATGTGCAGGCACGCCTAAAGGAGTAGTTAAATGCCAAAAGCACGCTCCCAAGTCCCACTCAGATGCGATCAAAAGCTCAAGTGCAGACACAAAAAAAGGAAGCATACCTAAAAGGTCTGGCTGGGTGGAGACTGCACAGGAGCGACCTAGCACATCAGGGCTATCCTATAGGGATACTATGGCCCAATGTAAGGTTGCTATCATGCACTCCATGCACCCGGAGCAGATTCTAACGGACCAGGAGATCAAACTAGTGAGGAAGAGCCTACTGGAAGAAATGGACAAAGCCGGCAAAAACTGTCCTATCCTAAGATTTATAGTCACCTCAGCTAGAGATGGATGGTTATCGATCACCTGCCATGACACAGCAACCAAAAATTGGCTCATGTCTGCGGTAGGAAGAATCAAACCTTGGAAAAACGCAAACCTGCGTATAACTCAGGGACAGGACGTTCCCAAGTTATTCACCTGCGTTGTCTTCGTCCCAGAAGTAGACAATCTCACCAAGGACGTTTTCCTAGCCCGTATCGCCAGACAAAACACTGTCGTGTCGACTAAGAGCTGGCGAGTCCTCAGGGTCACCAAGGAGAAGAGCGGAGGGGAAACCATCACATTTGCTGTGGATGAGGTTTCCAAGGATTACATCCAAAGCCAGGGTTGTAAACTCTTTCTCAACTTCTCGCAGGTCCTGATTAGAATAAAAGGATCATCGAGATCAGTCCAGAGTAAAGAATCTGAGGCCAAAACTGAGGACAGAGCACCTACTCATCCAATGTTCAGTGCTCAGCAAAGATTGGTCGATGCGAGAAGGGGAAATACGCTTGCAGAGTATCAAGGGTCAAAGATGTCAGAAGACTTGATCACAACGTCTAAGACCTCAGAAGCTAGCCAGACCACTGCAGAAGATAAAAATGTTGGCAATCCTGCCAACATATCCCTACAGTAATCTTTCTTTTACTATGGGATTAAGGTGCATCCAAATTAATCTACAGCATGCAAAAGCCGCCTCTGCGGTATTATCCAGGAGCCGTATATACATATACAAGGACCAGATAAAGTGCCTCTCGGGTGAGTTACTCTACGATTCCGTAAATAAAGGAAGACCTAGAGCTTGTATAATGTTAAACCAGAATATAAAAGCTATTCCAATTCCAGAACACACCAACAAAGACATGGCAGCGGCAATAGTTGAGCTACCCAATGAAGGCGGTAAGACAGATGCGGTAATATGCTCAACTTACCTAGCGGGCGACTCTACTGACCTGGACTTTCTGCCACTGCAAGGATTTATGAACTACTGTGGCAGAAGGGGACTCCAGCTGATTATTGGATGCGACACAAATGCCCATCATACCAACTGGGGCAGTTCAAATATCAATAAAAGAGGTGAGTCACTTCTAGAATTCATTTATAAAAACAATCTTGAAATTCTAAACTTCGGAAACAGCCCCACTTTTATAAACAGAATTAGGGAAGAAGTCCTTGACCTCACCCTATGTACCCCATTTATAAAAAACTTTATTAGGAACTGGCATGTTTCATCTGAAACATCCATGTCTGATCATCGTCAAATTCGTTTTGACATCCTACTAGGCTCCAAAATTTCTGAATTCTTTAGACAGCCAAGATCCACAGATTGGGACACATATAACCTAGAACTCATGGAATCTATGGCTAATTGCTCTAGGAGCATCAGAGACATTGATAGTCTAGAACTCGGCTGCGAAAGTCTCAATGCTGCTATTAAATCTGCCTATCACCAGGCTTGCCCAGAGAAGGAAAAATCAGGCAATCGCTCAACTCCTTGGTGGAATAATAAACTCGCCAGACTAAGATCATCCACAAGGAAGCTTTTTAACAAGGCAAAGCGTGATGGAGAATGGGCTATGTACTTTGAAACACTCACCAAGTACAACCGAGAAATTAGAAGAGCTAAAAGAGAATCATGGAAAAAATTCTGCCAAGATCTGTCCGATATTCGTAGCAGTGCTCGTATCCACAGAATTCTATCAAAACAGCACACTAATCAAATCGGACTAATTAAAAAACCTAATGGGACCTACGAGGAAAACGGTCTACAGACGCTACAGCTCCTAGCCGAAACCCACTTCCCAAACTCCACCATAATACCTATCTCTCCTGATAATCCTCTCCAGAGAAGGATCAATAGACCAACCAGAGAGGACTGGAAGAGATCTAGAGAAATTTTTCAAGAAGGGAAAATGAAATGGGCCATCAATTCATTTGACCCATATAAAGCCCCTGGTGAAGATGGAATCTTCCCAGCACTCCTCCAAAAAGGTATAACGCAACTAACCCCGATTCTTATCAACATTTTTAGAACAAGCCTTGCCTGGGGTCACATACCAAAAAGCTGGAAAGAGGTAACTGTTAAATTTATACCTAAAGCAGGTCGTAGACCAACTGATCTACCAAAATCATACCGACCTATTAGCCTTACCTCTTTTTTCCAAAAAACAATGGAAAAAATACTTGATAGACATATCAGGGATGGTCCGCTACATAGGAATCCACTTCACAAAAACCAATATGCCTATCAACCAGGAAAATCAACTACGCATGCTCTTCAGGAACTCACCACGAAGATTGAGAAATCTCTCAGAGACAAAGAAATTGCGGTGGGCTGCTTCCTTGATATCGAAGGAGCTTTCGACAACACTGAACATGCCCAAATATACAGACGCATCCAACACACAGGAGTAGATAATACCACATGTAAATGGATAAAGCACATGCTAAGCGACAGAATCATCAATGCTACGCTAGGCAGTGACAGAATTAGAGTCAAGGCTGCGAAAGGTTGTCCCCAGTGTGGTGTTCTCCCCCCCTATTATGGTCCATCGTAGTAAATGAACTGCTAAACATACTCAGCAATGACGGTTTCTAAGTCCAAGGATACGCAGATGACATTGCGATCCTAATCAGAGGCAAATTCGAAGAAACAATCTCGGAACTCCTCCAGAGGGCACTCAACCTAGTTGCTGATTGGTGTAAAAAAGTTGGCCTAAACGTCAATCCTAAAAAAAGCACCATAGTTGCTTTCACAAAAAAAATAAATAAAAGCAAATTACAAAAACCCACACTGTTTGGTGAAGCAATTGAGTTTTCAAAAGAAGTCAAATACCTGGGCCTAACCCTAGATGAAAAACTCACATGGAACTCTCACCTCACGAAAACCATAGACACAGCCAGGTTCTCCTTATGGACCAGCAGAAGTCTAGTAGGTAAGAGCTGGGGTATAAACCCCAAAATTATGCTGTGGCTTTACACAGCCATAACAAGACCAATCTTCACTTATGCAGCACCGGTATGGTGGCAAAACACGAAGCAGAGGTCTACACAAGACAGGCTCAATAAACTTCAAAGACTAGCTTGTGTATGCACCACGGGCGCTATGAGAACAACCTCTACTGCAGCGCTGGAAGTTATCCTTAATCTCCCACCATTACATCTTCAGATACAGAGAGAAGCTCTGACTAACCCCTTTATGCTCATATCTGAAAATGACAACAGATCCAAGCTAGATATTGCCGTAGAACTAAGCAAAGATGAACTACTTGGAATCACCCTAACGGATAACTGTCTACCAAAATTTAACTTCAGCCAAAACTTCAAGGTTACATTCCCAGACCGCCATAACTGGGAACAGAATAAACCCACATTTACTAGCGATTCCCTGGTATGGTACACAGATGGATCAAAAACAAATGAAGGAGTTGGGGCTGGAGTATACGGTGTCAATACAAAAACATTCATCTACACAAGCATGGACAAATGTAACTCCGTATTCCAAGCAGAAATCTTTGCTATAGAACTATGTCTCAGAGAAAATATCAACAGATCTATAACAAATAAGAACATTTTTATTCTCTCTGACAGCAAAGCTGCGCTTCTAGCGATTAAGGCATATGAGATCAAATCAAAACTAGTATGGGACTGCCTTCAATTACTTATGTCATTAGCCAGCACAAACAGAGTTCATCTCATTTGGGTGCCAGGACACAGTGGACATACAGGCAATGAAATGGTACTCAGGTATCATGAGTGAGCTCTAGTAGGAGGAAATCACAATAGGCACACTTGTGGCCGCAGTGATATGGTGACTGGATCCCACCTCAATATCTAATCTAATCTAATCTAAAGCGCTTTAAGATATCTGAAATGTACTTATATTGCTCAATTTTTAAAGATGTCTTACTTTGTTTAATTCGGATGCCCAGGACTGATGAGGCCTCGCCCATATCTTTCATTTTGAAGTTGTTTAACAACTCCTCCTTCAAGCGGTTGACGAGATCAGTTGAGTTTGAAAATATCAAGAGGTCATCAACGTAAATGGCGATGAATAACATCTGCGGTCCAGAATATTGATAGTAGAAGCATTGGTCAACATCGCTGCGCCTTAAGCCTATCTTTATAAAGACTTGATTAAGCTTCTCATTCCAGACTCTACTGGATTGCTTGAGTCCATAAAGTGATTTTTGCAGCTTACAAACACGTTCAGAGCCGTCTTCAAAACAGCTTGGTTGCGTCATATAGATGTCTTCCTTTAGCTAAGCATTCAAAAAAGCGCCCGATAGTCATCAGGCAGCCCTGCTAGCATGAGAGATGCTATCAATTCGTCATCGAAGTTCATCGAAGCGCTTAGGCCTTTGAGTGCCGTTAAAACCATGGTACTGATGTACTCTTGCATAGATTCACAATCGCTTAACTTAAGTTGCTTTTTGCCAATTGCCAATTGCCAATTGCTTCAGTAATTCAACTTTTCGCGTAAGCCCACTGTCATCATGTGCTGTAACAAGAGCATCCCAAGTTGCCCTTGCCGTGGTAGTTGTAGCTATGTGCGCAAAGTTACTTGGTTCAATCATCAAGGTAATTTCAGCTAGTGCACGCTCATTCCAATCCTTGTCTTTTTCAGCAACCTCTTATAACCAGGTATGACTTCGCATGTAGCTGCCACGTGTCGAAATTTTCTCGACCACGCAGTTTCTCAAATGGGAATGAGATCGATGACGATGAAGCCATTTCTTACAAATTCAATTGACCAAAGACAAATGAATCGTGTAAAATTAATTTAATTTAAAGTATTTATTGAAACTAATTTAATTCGTGACTAAACGGGCCCATAATCTGTTAAGAAAAGTACACTCGCGTAGTTTGGGAAAATTAGAATTTATTTGATCACAAAAACATAGGTTCATATTTAGCAATGTTTACTTTACATAACAAGTGTATTCAGAGAGAGTTTTTCATTCTCAACATTTTTTCCGTCATATTCCTCTGCCCTTAGCATACTACGAAGTTGTGATTCATGGGTAAGTGGTTCCTTAAGAGCCAAAAACTGACTGGATACAGGTGGCTTACTTACACCAGGTTCCCGACTGCTTGCAAAGATTCGAGTTGCATAAGCTTTATGCTTGGGGTCGTTATCCTGATAAAAGGTAAAATGCACATTAAATTTAGACGTCTGTCAACGGTTTTCCAGAAGTCAAAATCTTTAGATTGGTGTTTAGCAAATTCTAACCTTTTGCTTCTGTATATGGAACTAAATCGTCTACCCTTTGCAAGTTAAAAACATACAGAAAAGCTACAATCCGTCTGGAACGGATCGTCTGATACCCTATCCTCCTCCCTATAAAGTGGGCGTGGCCAAATTGCATTTTGTACTCAAATATAGCTATAATGTCGAGCGTTTGAGGATGTTACATGTAAAATTTTATCAAAATAGGTTTTCTGATGATAACGCCCCCAAAAAGTGGGCGTGGCCAAAACTGTTCTATGGGTGAATTGTAGGGAATCTAAATACCCAAATATTTGGTCTTAACAAAATTTTTCGGTTTCATATAATTTAGTGAAGTTATAAAAAAGTAGGCGTGGCAGTGGGCGGATGTAAAAAAATTTTACACTTGTACTGTATCTTTTCGTCAGAAGCCCAGATATGAAATTTCAGCGTCCTAGTTAAAAATTTAAGCCCAAAACTCGGTTTTGTGATGAACACGCCCCCAAAAAGTGGGCGTGGCCAAAACTTTTGTATGGGTGGATTGTAAGGAATCTGAATGCCTAAATATTTGGTCTTAACAAAATTTTTCGGTTCGGTTTCGGGCGGATTTAAAAAATTTTTACACTTGTACTGTATCTTTTTCTCAGAAGCCCAGATATGAAATTTCATCGTCCTAGCTCAAAATTTAAGGCCCAAAAAGCGGTTACATACGGACGGACGGTCATCGCTCAATCGATTTCGCTATTGATGCTGAACACGAATATATATACTTTATAGGGTCTATCTCGATTATTTCTCTATGTTACAAACTATGTGTCAAACTTAATATACCCTTAGGATAGGGTATAAACAGAAAAAATCTCCACGAAAACATCAGATCTAGTCACCTGTGTATGGAAAGATTGGTTAGCGGAGGCAGCATCTGGTCGACTGGCAAAACCTTTGTACCAGTACCAACATCGATGACGCGTAAAAATGGAACTCCTAATAAATAAAAATAAATAAGTTTTTTTTTTTAAATTCTCCTCTGTTCTCCTTCTCAGGTCGGGTGTGAGTTGCATATCTACCTAATAGTAGAGTCTGAAGGAGTTCTGATCAAAGCCCTTCTATTCTCAGATGACTTGGTCTTATTAGACTACTCTCCAGAACAGCTACAACTTAAAATTACACGACGTAGTGATCACTGTAGGTTATGGATAAATCTAAAGTAATGACGTTCAAGAAAGGGGGAAACAGATACTTTGCTAACGAGAAATGCAAATACAATGAGAAAATAATTGTAGTGGTAAACGATTATAAGTACCTTGGAGTTTCCTTACGAAACATTTTAGTATGTATATTTATCTTGAGCAAAAACTAGTACAATCGAAAGCACCCATCAATTTAGCTTGGAGGAAATGTTTCAACAGCAAATTTATTGCAAAAGTGTTAAATATACAATGTTTGAAGCGGTATCGGAGCCCATATCGAGCACAAGTATGTGGATATAAAAGATATGAATTTGTTGAGAACCTATTAAGAAATTACCAGAGAGTCAGAGAGTCTGAGGCATATTTCATCTCCATCTCAACACGCCAAACAATGTGCTTATGTTCGAAATAGGTGAATAGGCACTCTTCAATAGAACGCTGAAACTCCAAGTGGAGTATGTTTTTAAGGTTCTTAAATTTCCGTCCGCACACTTATTTTTACTTGCACCTATTGTTGGTTCCCAACACAACAAAGGAAGTCAATTTGTAAAACAAAAAAAACATCAAAGTTAATTTTGCAAAGAAAAAAAAAACAAAATTAAAATTATTCACCAAAACAGACCAGAGCAAAGTAGACGCAACACCGAATGTCAAAATGATCCTCATAACGCATCTTCTCCCTCTAACGTATGTCACATCATAAAAGGAGATCGATCGTTATCTCCCTTCCTCAAAATAATTAAAAACATACAGAAAAGCTACAATCCGTCTGGAACGGATCGTCTGATACCCTATCCTCCTCTCTATAAAGTGGGCGTGGCCAAATTGCATTTTGTACTCAAATATAGCTATAATGTCGAACGTTTGAGGATGTTACATGTAAAATTTTACCAAAATCGGTTTTTTATGAAAACGCCCCCGAAAAGTGGGCGTGACCAAAACTTTTCTATGGGTGAATTGTAGGGAATCTGTATACCTAAATATTTGGTCTTAACAAAATTTTTCGGTTTCATATAATTTAGTGAAGTTATAAAAAAGTAGGCGTGGCAGTGGGCGGATGTAAAAACAATTTACATTTGTACTGTATCTTTTTCTTGGAAGCCCAGATATGAAATTTCAGCGTCCTAGTTAATAATTGAAGGCCCAAAACTCGGTTTTGTGATGAAAACGCCCCCAAAAAGTGGGCGTGGCCCAAGCTTTTGTATGGGTGGATGGTAGGGAATCTGAATACCTAAATATTTGGACTTAACAAAATTTTTCGGTTTCATATAATTTAGTGAAGTTATGAAAAAGTGGGCGTGGCAGTGGGCGGATTTCAAAATTTTTTACACTTGTACTGTATCTTTTTCTCAGAAGCCCAGATATGAAATTTCATCGTCCTAGCTCAAAATTTAAGGCCCAAAAAGCGGTGACATACGGACGGACGGACGGACGGTCATCGCTCAATCGATTTCGCTATTGATGCTGATCACGAATATATATGTATACTTTATATGGTCTATCTCGACTATTTCTCTATGTTACAAACTATGTGTCAAACTTAATATACCCTTAGGATAGGGTATAAAAAAAAGAAACGAAACTCCCAAAACAAAGTATTGGGGTTAAAGTAAGAAACAGATGAGTTAAGAAAAAGGCCACAGTGGGTAGCTCGCGATTCCCACACGATACAGGATTTAAAAAAAAGAAGAGATAAGGGTCGCGAACAGTTTTAAACACCGGAATAGACTTCGGTGACTAATAAACGAACGGGCGATGGCTTACGCGATATATATATATAGCAAATATCCTACACAACTTTCAAAAACTAACACAAGACTAATATTGAAAAAAAACATACAGAAAAGCTACAATCCGTCTGGAACGGATCGTATGACACCCTATCCTCCTCTCTATAAAGTGGGTGTGGCCAAATTGCATTTTGTACTCAAATATAGCTATAATGTCGAACGTTTGAGGATGTTACATGTAAAATTTTATCGAAATAGGTTTTTTGATGATAACGCCCCCAAAAAGTGGGCGTGGCCAAAACTACTTTACGGGTGAATTGTAGGCAATCTAAATACCCACATATTTGGTCTTAACAAAATTTTTCGGTTTCATATAATTTAGTGAAGTTATAAAAAAGTAGGCGTGGCAGTGGGCGGATGTAGAAAAATTTTACACTTGTACTGTATCTTTTTTTTGGAAGCCCAGATATGAAATTTCATCGTCCTAGCTCAAAATTTAAGGCCCAAAAAGCGGTGACATACGGACGGACGGACGGACGGACGGACGGTCATCGCTCAATCGATTTCGCTATTGATGCTGATCACGAATATATATACTTTATAGGGTCTATCTCGATTATTTCTCTATGTTACAAACTATGTGTCAAACTTAATATACCCTTAGGATAGGGTATAAAAACACTCTACTTATCTGTTCACTAAGGGTTGGGAAATGTCTCTCTGGACGCTTTAGCTATCTTCCTGTTTGGGGGAGATTGAATGCTCTCCGCCACAGTCACTCGTATCCTGGTTCACGTTCAACTCAACGGTTATCAATATAGTTTTTTTTCTGGGCAACTATCCAGAATAAGTTTGAACACGTTCAAATCAACGGTTCAGAGTTTCTGAGCAACTATCCAGAAGAAATCTGAACCCGGTTATTCAACGATCAGCAAGGCGACATCCAGCAACGGGCATCCACAGCAACAACGGACAGCTACAGGCAGCTACAACAGCAACGGTCATCAACGGACAGCAACGGGCATCTACAATAGCAACGGTCATCACCGGTCAAGAACGGGCTTCTAAAACAGCAACGGTCAGCAACGGGCATCCATAACAGCAACAGTCAGCAACGGGCATAAGTACAACAAGTTTTCCAAGAAGGATTAAAAACATACAGAAAAGCTACAATCCGTCTGGAACGGATCGTATGATACCCTATCCTCGTTTCTATAAAGTGCTCATGCCCAAATTGCATTTGGTACTCAAATATGGCTATAACGTCGAACGTTTGAGGATGTTACATGTGAAATTTCATGAAAATCGGTTTTTTGATGAAAACGCCACCTAAAAGTGGGCGTAGCCAAAACTGTTCTATGGGTGAATTGTAGGAAATCTGAATACCTAAATATTTGGACTTAACAAAATTTTTCGGTTTCATATAATTTAGTGAAGTTATAAACAAGTAGGCGTGGCAGTGGGCGGATGTAAAAAAATTTACACTTCTACTGTATCTTTTCGTCAGAAGCCCAGATATGAAATTTCAGGGTCCTAGTTAAAAATTTAAGGCCCAAAAATCGGTTTTATGATGAAAACGCCCCCAAAAAGTGGGCGTGGCCAAAACTTTTGTATGGGTGGATTGTAGGGAATCTGAATGCCTAAATATTTGGTCTTAACAAAATTTTTCGGTTTCATATAATTTAGTGAAGTTATGAAAAAGTGGGCGTGGCAGTGGGCGGATTTCAAAAATTTTTACACTTGTACTGTATCTTTTTCTCAGAAGCCCAGATATGAAATTTCATCGTCCTAGCTCAAAATTTAAGGCCCAAAAAGCGGTGACATACGGACGGACGGACGGACGGACGGACGGACGGACGGTCATCGCTCAATCGATTTCGCTATTGATGCTGATCACGAATATATATACTTTATAGGGTCTATCTCGATTATTTCTCTATGTTACAAACTATGTGTCAAACTTAATATACCCTTAGGATAGGGTATAATTAACTATTACGTAACTGAGATCAATACAAGTACCAAGGTAGGAATTCATTCTTTCCTTATTTATATTATATCTTCATCAAACAAAATAAGATAAATAAAATTCAACAAAGCTCAAAACAAAATTTTACGTATCACTTAAATTTGAAATTAACCAACTAAATCTAATTATCTGAATAAATCAAGTGCTAGTGAAAAATATTTAATCATGTCTAAATTGCCAAAATCTATCGAAAGACAAGAACGTATTCTCGAAGAAATATCCGCTGATTTCGAAGAATATCAAAACAACTCGAAGCTGGTAAATCAAGGGGTTACGTGAACGCGTGTTTAACGGACGTGGATGAATTGTTTAAAAGTGCAAAGATTTTACATACCACAATTATTAGCAATGCGGCGGATCCTCTAAAAGACAAATATCTAACAGACGAAATATATGCTAAAATTAAACGTATTTTTTTTTCAATTTAGTGGTATGATAAACGATGACATTGATAAATGTTCACACGAAAACAATTCAAACTTTGATGTCTCGCGACTGAACGTCACAAAATCCGCGGTGTCCGATATTCGCCTTCCGCGTATTCATATAAGGCCATTCAGAAACTACAGTTTCTAAAAACCTCCTTGTGTGGAGATGCTTCACGTCTCATACAACATCTTCCAATCGATTGCAAAGGCTATGCGTCAGCTTGGGAAATAATCACTGAAAGGTTTCAAAACAAAAGAAAACTAGTGAATACCCAATTAAGATTTTTGCTAGAACAACAAAAAATCACCCATGAATCAGCCGAATCCCTAAAATCCTTGCATGACACCAGCACTGAGTGTATCCATGCTCTGTCCAATTTGGGAATTAACGTAAAGGCATGGCATTCCATACTCATATACATAATTTATCAAAAACTTCCATTTACAACCCAAAAAGATTGGGAGGCAAAATTAGGTACGTACAAAAGCCTACCCGATTGGAAAACTTTCTTAGCCTTTATTGAAGGACGATTTAGCTCTCTTGAAAACATCAGAGAATCCAATATACAGGTGAGACAGCCCTTGCCCTCATCATCGTTTCGGAAAACACATATCACGTTAAAACTGATGGTGAAAGGGCGCACACAGTTTACGACATTGCAAACAGTTTTTAAAAATGGATGTTAAAACTCGTATAGAAACAACCAAACGAAACTCAGTTTGCTCTAATTGTCTTGGGTACGATCATCATACATCCAATTGCGGTAGCACTAATCGCTGTTTTAAATGTAATTTAAAACACCACACCGTGCTACACTACGATTCGCAAAATAGGAATCAACCATCGAACCACCAAAATGCGCACCAAAACGTTCAAAGCCATTATTGTCAACACTCTGTTCCCCACACTTCCATAGAGATGACAAATAACAATAACGCCAATACTACTTCGATAAAACACAATCAAGCCGTTGGAAATCTACTGAATCAAAATGCGAGCTCATATGTTTCTAATCATCCTCCAGAATTTATAAGTACCGGATCCACAACAGCTCAAAATGCAATATGCACTCAAGCTCACGGTCAATTTCAAAATACGTCGTATTTATATCTACAATGCAACATCAACACCCACCTTATTAGAAACAAGAATGCCTAAAACGCTACAGATATTGCTCAAAGCGTCCATAAACAGCAAAGCCAATGTTGCTCGCTATTTAATCGAATGCATTCCAAGGCATTGTTAGCGACTGCTTTGGTCAAAGTTTTTACAGCCAAAGGCAGCCAGCACATTCTAAGGGTATTAATTGACCCAGGCTCAGAAGCAACATTTGTTACTGAAAATGTCACTCAGTTTTTGAAACTAAAAAAGCGGAAGATATCAGCACAAGTCACAGGTTTGGGGCAGACTTCGACTGGCATATCGAATCATGAAGTAGAATTTACTATCTTTTCATTGACCAGTTCAACATTTTCTCTCGGTGTGAAGGCATTTGTCTTTAATCAACTGACATCAATGCTGCCTGCCCACCAGTTAAAAACAAATGGTTGGACCCATCTCACCAACCTACCCCTTGCAGATCCATCTTATGGCACGCCGGGGAAGATTGATCTTCTTCTAGGTGCTGACGTATATAAATCCATAATTTTACATGGCCTCGTGAAAGGCGAAAAAGAGGCCCCGATTGCTCAATGTACCGAGTTGGGGTGGATTCTGACAGGAAATACCACAAATTCTGCTCAGTCTAGTAAGACAATACAGAACCACTTCAACTCCTTGGACGCGCAATTGAAAAGGTTCTGGGAAGTAGAGGAAGACTTGGAGGTTAGAAAATTAACACAAGAAGAAGAAACATGTGAACAGCACTTCCAAAGGACGTGCAAAAGAAGAGACGACGGCAGATACGAGGTTCAACTACCATTTAAGAACAATAGTCGCCCAAAGCTCGGCAATTCCATAAGACCAGCAATGGCCAGATTTTTCCAAATAGAAAGACGACTCATCGCAGATAAAAAACTACAAAAGGCGTACAGTGACTGCATACAGGAATACCTTACCTTAGGTCACATGGAGGAAGTAACCACAGATATGCAAATCGCCACAAAACACCTTTACTTCCTTCCACACCATGCGGTGTTTAAAGAGTCAAGTAGTACTACAAAACTGCGCGGAGTTTTCGATGCGTCATGCAAATCATCGAATGGCGAATCGTTAAATGACAATTTAATGATTGGGCCACGGCTACAGGCAGACATTTTAGAACTTATTGCAAGGTGGAGGAAATTCAAGGTGGCATTTGTTGCTGACATCAAAATGATGTACCGGCAGATATGGATGACACCCGCCGATATTCCCTATCAACTGATTTTGTGGAGAGCAAACAGCAAGGAATTTTTAAGAACATTTGCCCTAAAGACTGTCACCTTTGGAACCGCATCAGCGCCATACCTGGCAGTGCGGACGTTACAGCAGCTAGCGGCTGATGTTAATAGATCCTCACGTTGCCAAGGTGCTTACAGAAGGGTTCTACGTAGATGACCTCCTTTATGGGGCAAATAATGAACCCGAGGCAATCAATTTTCAAAGAGATATTCTGGACGTCTTGAAGTCGGCTGGATTTCCTCTTAGGAAGTGGGCGAGTAATTCTTCAAGGGTTTTAGAACAAACTTCTGAAAATGAAAGAGAAAGCAACCTGCCACTAGACTTTGATTCAACCGATACAATTAAAACTCTCGGAATTCAATGGCACCCAGCACAAGATGTGTTTACATTTAAAATTAACCTTGCTTTAGTAAAGGTATTCACTAAAAGATCCGTTTTAGCAGACATAGCCCGTCTGTTTGACCCCCTCGGGCGGATGTCGCCTTGCATCATCAAGACGAAGCTCATTTTACGCCAGTTATGGCTTCAAGAGCTAGCATGGGACACCCCAATCTCTAAGGAGACTGAAGATCTTTGGGTAAAACTACGCAATGGTTTTAGTTCGCTTGAGGACATACGAATTCCACGTTGGATTCATTATGAAGATTCTTCTCAAGTACAATTGCATGGTTTCAGCGACGCCTCCGAGAAGGCATATGCAGCAGTAGTATACGCTCGCATAATAAAAAATGGCGAAGAATGCATACATCTCCTAGTGTCCAAAACAAGAGTGGCGCCAATGAAGTGCATTTCACTACCACGCTTAGAATTATGTGCCGCGCTTCTTCCAGCAAAACTCTTGCGGCTCATATCAAGAGCAATACAATTCACCAATCTTGAGGTCTTTGCATGGTGCGACTCAATGATCGCGTTAGCCTGGATTAAAGGAACCCCGCTAACACGAACAACTTTTGTAGCCAATCGAGTGGCTGAAATACAGACCCTCACAAGTCCGATAATGTCGAGACACGTCATGTCAAAGGAAAACCCAGCAGACATAGGCTCACGAGGATGTTCACCGGAGGAGCTCATCAATAACCAGATGTGGTGGCATGGTCCTAAATTTTTAAAAAAAATTTCCATGGCGGTCTATAAAATGATGATGGCAGATATAAGGAAGGCGTATTGGATAACAAACATGAAGAGACTGATGAAATCCACAATCCACAAATGCATTAGATGTTACCGGCACAAGGCGAAGATGCAGCAAGAGCTCATGGGAAGTCTCCCAGCCGAGAGGGTCATCTGCTGCCGACCATTCACTAATACGGGTGTTGATTATGCCGGGCCCATTGAAATAAAGCTATGGAAAGGACGATGCAACAAAATCAATAAGGGGTATATAGCCGTTTTCGTATGCCTCTCAACGAAGGCCATCCACATAGAGCTTGTTAGCGATCTTACCGCCGCAGCGTTTATAGCGGCGTTTAGAAGATTTGTCGCCAGACGAGGTACCTGCACAAACATGTTTAGTAATTATGGTACAAATTTCAAAGGGGCATACAACGAAATCAGGAAAGACAGTAAATTCATCTCGTCCGAGTGGTTCGTTGAAGTTGCCAAGGAACTAGCTTCGTTAAACACAACATGGCACTTCAACCCTCCTTTGTCACCACATTTCGGGGGGCTTTGGGAGGCAGGAGTAAAATCCATTAAGCACCACATCAAGAGGACAATAGGCAACTCCAGATTAACCTTTGAGGAGTATTCAACACTGCTCATTTAAATTGAAGCATGCCGCAATTCGAGGCCACTGTGTCCTATGTCCTCGAATCCTGATGATTTGACAGTCCTGACGCCAGCTCATTTTCTCATCGGTGGACCAATACACACTGCCCCTGAAAGGAACCTAGGCGACAGAAACATCAGCAGCCTGGAGAAACGAAGATACATTCAGCGGCTTCTGCAAGAATTTTGGAAGCAATGGAGCATCTCGTATATCCATCTTCTGCAGCAAAGACCGAAATGGCTCCAAAGGCAGCCAAACCTAGGACAATCTACCGCCTTCGTCGTGGGCACTAGCGCGAGTGACGGAATTACATCCCGGTACGAACGGCCTAGCGCGCGTCGCGACGATAAAAACCCAAAACGCAACACTTAAACGACCGATTGTAAAACTATCCCCCTTGCCGGTCTCTGAACCCTTGAACAATTCGTAAAAACAAATGTCCCTACCCCTGCGAACCCTTAACAAACTTGAACTATCAAGTAATGAATTTAAATATAATATATTAAACATATTGAAACCATAAAACAACGAACTTAAATCTAAGATAATACATGAACTATATAAACATTCTTTAACTTATCTAAACATAATCCAACATCAACCAGATTAACTCACCCCAAACATCACCATTCTTCACCACCCAAGGAAGATTCCGAAGTTCAGATGACTAAAATGAATTTAAAATTTAATTTAATTTGCCATAGACTAAAAAACAATCCTCACTAATGCTTGTTTTGTTTTTTTTACGCACATGATGAGAGCCATACGGCCCACCCACAAATCATCACATGAAGACATCATCCCATCCTGAATTTTGCTGCCCAAGGCGGGGATCATTATCGATCGTTATCTCCCTTCCTCAAAATAATTAAAAACATACAGAAAAGCTACAATCCGTCTGGAACGGATCGTATGATACCCTATCCTCCTCTCTATAAAGTGGGCGTGGCCAAATTGCATTTTATACTCAAATATAGCTATAATGTCGAACGTTTGAGGATGTTACATGTAAAATTTTATCAAAATAGGTTTTTTGATGATAACGCCCCCAAAAAGAGGGCGTGGCCAAAACTTTTGTATGGGTGGATTGTAGGGAATCTGAATGCCTAAATATTTGGTCTTAACAAAATTTTTCGGTTTCATATAATTTAGTGAAGTTATAAAAAAGTAGGCGTGGCAGTGGGCGGATTTCAAAAATTTTTACACTTGTACTGTATCTTTTCCTCAGAAGCCCAGATATGAAATTTCATCGTCCTAGCTCAAAATTTAAGGCCCAAAAAGCGGTGACATACGGACGGATGGACGGACGGACGGTCATCGCTCAATTGATTTCGCTATTGATGCTGATCACGAATATATATACTTTATAGGGTCTATCTCGATTATTTCTCTATGTTACAAACTATGTGTCAAACTTAATATACCCTTAGGATAGGGTATAAACATACAGAAAAGCTACAATCCGTCTGGAACGGATCGTATGATACCCTATCCTCCTCCCTATAAAGTGGGCGTGGCCAAATTGCATTTTGTACTCAAATATAGCTATAATGCCGAACGTTTGAGGATGTTACATGTAAAATTTTATCAAAATAGTTTTTTTGATGATAACGCCCCCAAAAAGTGGGCGTGGCCAAACCTGTTCTATGGGTGAATTGTAGGGAATCTAATTACCCAAATATTTGGTTTTAACAAAAATTTTCAGTTTCATATAATTTAGTGAAGTTATAAAAAAGAAGGCGTGGCAGTCGGCGGATGTAAAACAATTTTACACTTGTACTGTATCTTTTCGTCAGAAGCCCAGATATGAAATTTCAGCGTCCTAGTTAAAAATTTAAGGCCCAAAAATCGGTTTTGTGATGAAAACGCCCCCAAAAGTGGGCGTGGCCAAAACCTTTGTATGGGTGGATTGTAGGGAATCTGAATGCCTAAATAGTTGGTCTTAACAAAATTTTTCGGTTTCATATAATTTAGTGAAGTTATGAAAAAGTGGGCGTGGCAGTGGGCGGATTTCAAAAATTTTTACACTTGTACTGTATCTTTTTCTCAGAAGCCCAGATATGAAATTTCATCGTCCTAGCTCAAAATTTAAGGCCCAAAAAGCGGTGACATACGGACGGACGGACGGTCATCGCTCAATCGATTTCGCTATTGATGCTGATCACGAATATATATACTTTATAGGGTCTATCTCGATTATTTCTCTATGTTACAAACTATGTGTCAAACTTAATATACCCCTAGGATAGGGTATAAACATACAGAAAAGCTACAATCCATCTGGAACGGATCGAATGATACCCTATCCTCCTCTCTATAAAGTGGGCGTGGCCAAATTGCATTTTGTACTCAAATATAGCTATAATGTCGAACGTTTGAGGATGTTACATGTAAAATTTTATGAAAATAGGTTTTTTGATGATAACGCCCCCAAAAAGTGGGCGTGGCCAAAACTGTTCTATGGGTAAATTGTAGGGAATCTAAATACCCAAATATTTGGTCTTAACAAAATTCTTCGGTTTCATATAATTTAATGAAGTTATGAAAAAGTGGGCGTGGCAGTGGGTGGATTTCAAAAATTTTTACACTTGTACTGTATTTTTTTCTCAGAAGCCCAGATATGAAATTTCATCGTCCTAGCTCAAAATTTAAGGCCCAAAAAGCGGTGACACACGGACGGACGGACGGTCATCGCTCAATCGATTTCGCTATTGATGCTGATCACGAATATATATACTTTATAGGGTCTATCTCGATGATTTCTCTATGTTACAAACTATGTGTCAAACTTAATATACCCTTAGGATAGGGTATAAAAATAAGATGTGTTTTTGTGAAATTAAATATTTATTTGTTTTTCATTTTCTTAGTACATCCAGATAGGGTTCAATATTCCACTCACATAAAAAAATATTTATTAAAGAAAACATACAGAAAAGCTACAATCCGTCTGGAACGGATCGTATGATACCCTATCCTCCTCTCTCTGGGCGTGGCCAAATTGCATTTTGTACTCAAATATAGCTATAATGTCGAACGTTTGAGGATGTTACATGTAAAATTTTATCAAAATAGGTTTTTTGATGATAACGCCCCCAAAAAGAGGGCGTGGCCAAAACTTTTGTATGGGTGGATTGTAGGGAATCTGAATGCCTAAATATTTGGTCTTAACAAAATTTTTCGGTTTCATATAATTTAGTGAAGTTATAAAAAAGTGGGCGTGGCAGTGGGCGGATGTAAAAAAATTTTACACTTGTACTGTATCTTTTTCTTTGAAGCCCAGATATGAAATTTCAGCGTCCTAGTTAAAAATTTAAGGCCCAAAAATCGGTTTTGTGATGATAACGCCCCCAAAAAGTGGGCGTGGCCAAAACTTTTGTATGGGTGGATTGTAGAGAATCTGAATGCCTAAATATTTGGTCTTAACAAAATTTTTCGGTTTCATATAATTTAGTGAAGTTATGAAAAAGTGGGCGTGGCAGTGGGCGGATTTAAAAAATTTTTACACTTGTACTGTATCTTTTTCTCAGAAGCCCAGATATGAAATTTCATCATCCTAGCTCAAAATTTAAGCCCCAAAAAGCGGTGACATACGGACGGACGGACGGACGGACGGTCATCGCTCAATTGATTTCGCTATTGATGCTGATCACGAATATATATACTTTATAGGGTCTATCTCGATTATTTCTCTATGTTACAAACTATGTGTCAAACTTAATATACCCTTAGGATAGGGTATAAACATACAGAAAAGCTACAATCCGTCTGTAACGGATCGTATGATACCCTATCCTCCTCCCTATAAAGTGGGCGTGGCCAAATTGCATTTTGTACTCAAATATAGCTATAATGCCGAACGTTTGAGGATGTTACATGTAAAATTTTATCAAAATAGTTTTTTTGATGATAACGCCCCCAAAAAGTGGGCGTGGCCAAACCTGTTCTATGGGTGAATTGTAGGGAATCTAATTACCCAAATATTTGGTTTTAACAAAAATTTTCAGTTTCATATAATTTAGTGAAGTTATAAAAAAGAAGGCGTGGCAGTCGGCGGATGTAAAACAATTTTACACTTGTACTGTATCTTTTCGTCAGAAGCCCAGATATGAAATTTCAGCGTCCTAGTTAAAAATTTAAGGCCCAAAAATCGGTTTTGTGATGAAAACGCCCCCAAAAGTGGGCGTGGCCAAAACCTTTGTATGGGTGGATTGTAGGGAATCTGAATGCCTAAATAGTTGGTCTTAACAAAATTTTTCGGTTTCATATAATTTAGTGAAGTTATGAAAAAGTGGGCGTGGCAGTGGGCGGATTTCAAAAATTTTTACACTTGTACTGTATCTTTTTCTCAGAAGCCCAGATATGAAATTTCATCGTCCTAGCTCAAAATTTAAGGCCCAAAAAGCGGTGACATACGGACGGACGGACGGTCATCGCTCAATCGATTTCGCTATTGATGCTGATCACGAATATATATACTTTATAGGGTCTATCTCGATTATTTCTCTATGTTACAAACTATGTGTCAAACTTAATATACCCCTAGGATAGGGTATAAACATACAGAAAAGCTACAATCCATCTGGAACGGATCGAATGATACCCTATCCTCCTCTCTATAAAGTGGGCGTGGCCAAATTGCATTTTGTACTCAAATATAGCTATAATGTCGAACGTTTGAGGATGTTACATGTAAAATTTTATCAAAATAGGTTTTTTGATGATAACGCCCCCAAAAAGTGGGCGTGGCCAAAACTGTTCTATGGGTAAATTGTAGGGAATCTAAATACCCAAATATTTGGTCTTAACAAAATTCTTCGGTTTCATATAATTTAATGAAGTTATGAAAAAGTGGGCGTGGCAGTGGGTGGATTTCAAAAATTTTTACACTTGTACTGTATTTTTTTCTCAGAAGCCCAGATATGAAATTTCATCGTCCTAGCTCAAAATTTAAGGCCCAAAAAGCGGTGACACACGGACGGACGGACGGTCATCGCTCAATCGATTTCGCTATTGATGCTGATCACGAATATATATACTTTATAGGGTCTATCTCGATGATTTCTCTATGTTACAAACTATGTGTCAAACTTAATATACCCTTAGGATAGGGTATAAAAAAGTTTTTTAAAAATTAAATTGTAAAGGCAACTGCAGGGTTAACAATTTTTTGTGGGGTATCTCATACCCCAGTGTGAGGACAGAAGATTAAGATCCTATTGACTATTAAATGAGATTTAGAAAATTATATGCATACATACATATGTATGTTTGTTTTTTTTTAATGCGCTGTATTGGTGAAATCCTTTATTGATACTCCATAGCCCGTGCTACGAGTTATGCCAGACTTAATGCTCCTGCATGTTTATTTGGCTTAAGCACCCCCTAACCCTTTCCTGTTTCCCCGCCGGTACCGGTACCGCCGGTCAAGCATTCCTTCATAGGGGCATTCCTTCTCCTTCTTATGATCCAGTGTTTTCTCCCTCTTGGGCTTTTGGGGTTTGGATTTCCACCCGTAGTTCCTGCATGATGCTTGCAAGGATTCTGCTGGCGCTCTCCCATGCTTCATTCGTTGATAGCATGAACGATATCAATATCCTTGGAGTTAACGCATTGTCTACCTCTCTCGTTCAAGGACATTTCTGGCTGCATCAAATTTTTTGCATTCTAGCAATATGTGTTCTAGGTATTCACAGAAACTTACATGTCCCGTTAGGAATTGTGTAAGATAAAAGTTTGCCTCACGGTGTTCCTTCTGGTCCACTCTTCTATGTTCGGTAGAAGTTTGTGTGCCCACTGACCGTCTTCCGAGGCGTTCCATCGCCGTTGCCATTCCATGTTCGCATTTGCACTGATGGCCTCTCTCTCTCTGGGTTTTCGCCAATATACTACCGCTACTTTGACCTCCAGGTGAATAGGCATTCGCGCCGCTATAACACTTATAGCGTCCCCCGATACCGTTCTGTATACACAGCATACTCTGAGCGATATTCTTCTGTGCACAGCGTTTACCTTTCTCATGTACCAGTTTATTGTTGTTGCCGGTGCCCATATAGGGGCTGCGCACATGAGTATTGACTTACTCACTGTCACAAGCAGGTTTCTTGTTGGCTGCCTGGACCCTTCAATATTTGGCATTAGCATTACCACTGCGATATCATCGGCGTATCCGATTTTGTCCACTCCTTTTGGTCTCCGCATACGTAGTACTGCATCATAAATAATGTTCCACAGGGCATGACCTAGAACTGATCCCTGTGGGACTCCTCCTGTAATTTTTTGTCTCTTCGGCCCTTCCGCATCAGCGCCATACCTGGCAGTGCGGACGTTACAGCAGCTAGCGGCTGATGTTAATAGATCCTCACGTTGCCAAGGTGCTTACAGAAGGGTTCTACGTAGATGACCTCCTTTATGGGGCAAATAATGAACCCGAGGCAATCAATTTTCAAAGAGATATTCTGGACGTCTTGAAGTCGGCTGGATTTCCTCTTAGGAAGTGGGCGAGTAATTCTTCAAGGGTTTTCGAACAAACTTCTGAAAATGAAAGAGAAAGCAACCTGCCACTAGACTTTGATTCAACCGATACAATTAAAACTCTCGGAATTCAATGGCACCCAGCACAAGATGTGTTTACATTTAAAATTAACCTTGCTTTAGTAAAGGTATTCACTAAAAGATCCGTTTTAGCAGACATAGCCCGTCTGTTTGACCCCCTCGGGCGGATGTCGCCTTGCATCATCAAGACGAAGCTCATTTTACGCCAGTTATGGCTTCAAGAGCTAGCATGGGACACCCCAATCTCTAAGGAGACTGAAGATCTTTGGGTAAAACTACGCAATGGTTTTAGTTCGCTTGAGGACATACGAATTCCACGTTGGATTCATTATGAAGATTCTTCTCAAGTACAATTGCATGGTTTCAGCGACGCCTCCGAGAAGGCATATGCAGCAGTAGTATACGCTCGCATAATAAAAAATGGCGAAGAATGCATACATCTCCTAGTGTCCAAAACAAGAGTGGCGCCAATGAAGTGCATTTCACTACCACGCTTAGAATTATGTGCCGCGCTTCTTCCAGCAAAACTCTTGCGGCTCATATCAAGAGCAATACAATTCACCAATCTTGAGGTCTTTGCATGGTGCGACTCAATGATCGCGTTAGCCTGGATTAAAGGAACCCCGCTAACACGAACAACTTTTGTAGCCAATCGAGTGGCTGAAATACAGACCCTCACAAGTCCGATAATGTCGAGACACGTCATGTCAAAGGAAAACCCAGCAGACATAGGCTCACGAGGATGTTCACCGGAGGAGCTCATCAATAACCAGATGTGGTGGCATGGTCCTAAATTTTTAAAAAAAATTTCCATGGCGGTCTATAAAATGATGATGGCAGATATAAGGAAGGCGTATTGGATAACAAACATGAAGAGACTGATGAAATCCACAATCCACAAATGCATTAGATGTTACCGGCACAAGGCGAAGATGCAGCAAGAGCTCATGGGAAGTCTCCCAGCCGAGAGGGTCATCTGCTGCCGACCATTCACTAATACGGGTGTTGATTATGCCGGGCCCATTGAAATAAAGCTATGGAAAGGACGATGCAACAAAATCAATAAGGGGTATATAGCCGTTTTCGTATGCCTCTCAACGAAGGCCATCCACATAGAGCTTGTTAGCGATCTTACCGCCGCAGCGTTTATAGCGGCGTTTAGAAGATTTGTCGCCAGACGAGGTACCTGCACAAACATGTTTAGTAATTATGGTACAAATTTCAAAGGGGCATACAACGAAATCAGGAAAGACAGTAAATTCATCTCGTCCGAGTGGTTCGTTGAAGTTGCCAAGGAACTAGCTTCGTTAAACACAACATGGCACTTCAACCCTCCTTTGTCACCACATTTCGGGGGGCTTTGGGAGGCAGGAGTAAAATCCATTAAGCACCACATCAAGAGGACAATAGGCAACTCCAGATTAACCTTTGAGGAGTATTCAACACTGCTCATTTAAATTGAAGCATGCCTCAATTCGAGGCCACTGTGTCCTATGTCCTCGAATCCTGATGATTTGACAGTCCTGACGCCAGCTCATTTTCTCATCGGTGGACCAATACACACTGCCCCTGAAAGGAACCTAGGCGACAGAAACATCAGCAGCCTGGAGAAACGAAGATACATTCAGCGGCTTCTGCAAGAATTTTGGAAGCAATGGAGCATCTCGTATATCCATCTTCTGCAGCAAAGACCGAAATGGCTCCAAAGGCAGCCAAACCTAGGACAATCTACCGCCTTCGTCGTGGGCACTAGCGCGAGTGACGGAATTACATCCCGGTACGAACGGCCTAGCGCGCGTCGCGACGATAAAAACCCAAAACGCAACACTTAAACGACCGATTGTAAAACTATCCCCCTTGCCGGTCTCTGAACCCTTGAACAATTCGTAAAAACAAATGTCCCTACCCCTGCGAACCCTTAACAAACTTGAACTATCAAGTAATGAATTTAAATATAATATATTAAACATATTGAAACCATAAAACAACGAACTTAAATCTAAGATAATACATGAACTATATAAACATTCTTTAACTTATCTAAACATAATCCAACATCAACCAGATTAACTCACCCCAAACATCACCATTCTTCACCACCCAAGGAAGATTCCGAAGTTCAGATGACTAAAATGAATTTAAAATTTAATTTAATTTGCCATAGACTAAAAAACAATCCTCACTAATGCTTGTTTTGTTTTTTTTACGCACATGATGAGAGCCATACGGCCCACCCACAAATCATCACATGAAGACATCATCCCATCCTGAATTTTGCTGCCCAAGGCGGGGATCATTATCGATCGTTATCTCCCTTCCTCAAAATAATTAAAAACATACAGAAAAGCTACAATCCGTCTGGAACGGATCGTATGATACCCTATCCTCCTCTCTATAAAGTGGGCGTGGCCAAATTGCATTTTATACTCAAATATAGCTATAATGTCGAACGTTTGAGGATGTTACATGTAAAATTTTATCAAAATAGGTTTTTTGATGATAACGCCCCCAAAAAGAGGGCGTGGCCAAAACTTTTGTATGGGTGGATTGTAGGGAATCTGAATGCCTAAATATTTGGTCTTAACAAAATTTTTCGGTTTCATATAATTTAGTGAAGTTATAAAAAAGTAGGCGTGGCAGTGGGCGGATTTCAAAAATTTTTACACTTGTACTGTATCTTTTCCTCAGAAGCCCAGATATGAAATTTCATCGTCCTAGCTCAAAATTTAAGGCCCAAAAAGCGGTGACATACGGACGGATGGACGGACGGACGGTCATCGCTCAATTGATTTCGCTATTGATGCTGATCACGAATATATATACTTTATAGGGTCTATCTCGATTATTTCTCTATGTTACAAACTATGTGTCAAACTTAATATACCCTTAGGATAGGGTATAAACATACAGAAAAGCTACAATCCGTCTGGAACGGATCGTATGATACCCTATCCTCCTCCCTATAAAGTGGGCGTGGCCAAATTGCATTTTGTACTCAAATATAGCTATAATGCCGAACGTTTGAGGACGTTACATGTAAAATTTTATCAAAATAGTTTTTTTGATGATAACGCCCCCAAAAAGTGGGCGTGGCCAAACCTGTTCTATGGGTGAATTGTAGGGAATCTAATTACCCAAATATTTGGTTTTAACAAAAATTTTCAGTTTCATATAATTTAGTGAAGTTATAAAAAAGAAGGCGTGGCAGTCGGCGGATGTAAAACAATTTTACACTTGTACTGTATCTTTTCGTCAGAAGCCCAGATATGAAATTTCAGCGTCCTAGTTAAAAATTTAAGGCCCAAAAATCGGTTTTGTGATGAAAACGCCCCCAAAAGTGGGCGTGGCCAAAACCTTTGTATGGGTGGATTGTAGGGAATCTGAATGCCTAAATAGTTGGTCTTAACAAAATTTTTCGGTTTCATATAATTTAGTGAAGTTATGAAAAAGTGGGCGTGGCAGTGGGCGGATTTCAAAAATTTTTACACTTGTACTGTATCTTTTTCTCAGAAGCCCAGATATGAAATTTCATCGTCCTAGCTCAAAATTTAAGGCCCAAAAAGCGGTGACATACGGACGGACGGACGGTCATCGCTCAATCGATTTCGCTATTGATGCTGATCACGAATATATATACTTTATAGGGTCTATCTCGATTATTTCTCTATGTTACAAACTATGTGTCAAACTTAATATACCCCTAGGATAGGGTATAAACATACAGAAAAGCTACAATCCATCTGGAACGGATCGAATGATACCCTATCCTCCTCTCTATAAAGTGGGCGTGGCCAAATTGCATTTTGTACTCAAATATAGCTATAATGTCGAACGTTTGAGGATGTTACATGTAAAATTTTATCAAAATAGGTTTTTTGATGATAACGCCCCCAAAAAGTGGGCGTAGCCAAAACTGTTCTATGGGTAAATTGTAGGGAATCTAAATACCCAAATATTTGGTCTTAACAAAATTCTTCGGTTTCATATAATTTAATGAAGTTATGAAAAAGTGGGCGTGGCAGTGGGTGGATTTCAAAAATTTTTACACTTGTACTGTATTTTTTTCTCAGAAGCCCAGATATGAAATTTCATCGTCCTAGCTCAAAATTTAAGGCCCAAAAAGCGGTGACACACGGACGGACGGACGGTCATCGCTCAATCGATTTCGCTATTGGTGCTGATCACGAATATATATACTTTATAGGGTCTATCTCGATGATTTCTCTATGTTACAAACTATGTGTCAAACTTAATATACCCTTAGGATAGGGTATAAAAAAGTTTTTTAAAAATTAAATTGTAAAGGCAACTGCAGGGTTAACAATTTTTTGTGGGGTATCTCATACCCCAGTGTGAGGACAGAAGATTAAGATCCTATTGACTATTAAATGAGATTTAGAAAATTATATGCATACATACATATGTATGTTTGTTTTTTTTTAATGCGCTGTATTGGTGAAATCCTTTATTGATACTCCATAGCCCGTGCTACGAGTTATGCCAGACTTAATGCTCCTGCATGTTTATTTGGCTTAAGCACCCCCTAACCCTTTCCTGTTTCCCCGCCGGTACCGGTACCGCCGGTCAAGCATTCCTTCATAGGGGCATTCCTTCTCCTTCTTATGATCCAGTGTTTTCTCCCTCTTGGGCTTTTGGGGTTTGGATTTCCACCCGTAGTTCCTGCATGATGCTTGCAAGGATTCTGCTGGCGCTCTCCCATGCTTCATTCGTTGATAGCATGAACGATATCAATCTCCTTGGAGTTAACGCATTGTCTACCTCTCTCGTTCAAGGACATTTCTGGCTGCATCAAATTTTTTGCATTCTAGCAATATGTGTTCTAGGTATTCACAGAAACTTACATGTCCCGTTAGGAATTGTGTAAGATAAAAGTTTGCCTCACGGTGTTCCTTCTGGTCCACTCTTCTATGTTCGGTAGAAGTTTGTGTGCCCACTGACCGTCTTCCGAGGCGTTCCATCGCCGTTGCCATTCCATGTTCGCATTTGCACTGATGGCCTCTCTCTCTCTGGGTTTTCGCCAATATACTACCGCTACTTTGACCTCCAGGTGAATAGGCATTCGCGCCGCTATAACACTTATAGCGTCCCCCGATACCGTTCTGTATACACAGCATACTCTGAGCGATATTCTTCTGTGCACAGCGTTTACCTTTCTCATGTACCAGTTTATTGTTGTTGCCGGTGCCCATATAGGGGCTGCGCACATGAGTATTGACTTACTCACTGTCACAAGCAGGTTTCTTGTTGGCTGCCTGGACCCTTCAATATTTGGCATTAGCATTACCACTGCGATATCATCGGCGTATCCGATTTTGTCCACTCCTTTTGGTCTCCGCATACGTAGTACTGCATCATAAATAATGTTCCACAGGGCAGGACCTAGAACTGATCCCTGTGGGACTCCTCCTGTAATTTTTTGTCTCTTCGGCCCTTCGTCCGTATCGTAGAAGAAGGTATTCACATTCATAGGTATATGCATATATGTATGTACATATTACATATGTTTTTTTTTTGCATCGCTAATAAGAGCAGATGTCTGGATTAGGATTCCTTATGGACATCTAAGATACCAGTCATTAGTGAAATCTTAAGACATAATGGATTTTACAAGTGCTAGGGGAGGTAGAACAAAGTTAACTATCATTTTCAGGCCCTGTTCAAAGTTCTTTCTTAATTATACGTCCGTCAGTTCGTTTCCTTGGATACCGGTCTGTCCTAGAATCAACCAGAGTTTAACGTCGTCATTTGCTGTAAGTGTTATAATAAGTGTTGTCCGATTGAACAACCGAGGATGTAATGGCTTTTATAACAACATGACGGTCGATGTAAATATCGACCACCACATCGAGGGACACCCGGAGTAAAGTGCAGCAATAAAGGTTCAACTACACCTGGACACAATTAGACTGGCGAGAGTGAGGTACAACTTAATTAGAGCGATCAAAAGAGCAAAACCACATGCTTCAAATGTCTGTCAAGAAGTCGACATTAATCTATGGGGATCAGCATACAGAATGGTGATGACGAAACTGAAGGGCTATTATCAGATCGAAAATGTCCAATAATGCTGAGATCTATAATAGAACACCTTTTCTTCTAAACAGCTACTTCGTGCAACACAAGAAAGTTCAATCCAGAAGATATTCCATTAATTATTCTAGTGGAGCTGCTTAATGTATGCAGCAAGAAATAATACGACAACAAGGTGAATAAGGCAATAAAGGCGGCATTAAAAAGGAAACCAAACCTGTTCATAGCGACATAGAGTGTAGAAAGAAACTTTTCCTGAAAAAATGTTGGTCCTACTATCGAAAGGAAAGAAGCCGTCAGGAGAACCATCGTTATCGGTCAAAACGCCTTTTGATCACCATGGGAAATATTCTCAAGAATATAATTTATAATAGATTACTCACATTAGCAGAAAAGAAAGAACGATCTCTCTTAGACCATCAAGACCGCCTTACAAAAGAGCAATCTACTAGTGATGCCATAATAGCAGTAGTCAATATCACAGAAGGTGTAATCGATATCTAGAGGTATATGCCCTATTTTGTGGGATTATTTTAAAGGCTATCCCAAGCCGATGGTGAATTTGGCTAAAGAGCCGAAATGAAAGAAAAAATGATATTATACTTCTCTCGAAGCTTGATCAAATTTGACTTCGCTTTATTCTTACCCTATTTATACAAATTTTCTTACATGCTAACTTATGCATAACTTACAATACATCATATTTTGCTGAGTGAGCATGTAGAGTTCATGCTCTTTGCCCGATTGGCTGAGTTAGCTGAGATGGCATATTTGCCGTGCACGAGCCGAAGGAAATCCGAGACATTGGACATTCAACAAGAATTCAATCAAATCAGATACATTGTATTAGGCAATGAACTGACTTGAACTTGGACTCCAACTTAATGTGTATGGTACCATGCTAAGTCGTATGCGTATGGAGTGGTTTCTTATTACTTCATTATGAATGCACTGAAACTGTCGTGCATACTTTGTATTTTTGTCATTTTGTTTATCAAGTGGATTTTTTTTTGTTACTCTATTATGAATGAACTGTATTGTTGTGCATACTTTGTTTTGATGAATGAAAAGATGTTGTGTGTCTTACTATGTCGGTGCATTACTATGATGTGCATACATTGTTATTGTAGTGTGGCACTACAAAGGTACAGTAGTTTTCACAATTAAAAGCGCTTCTAACTCTGCGAACTGGTCGTTCATTAGAAGATCACCTGCCAGGCAGGATATGCCATATTACTTGCTGCAAATAGTAACCAACCAATAGGAGGCTGGGGTACAATACTGTTGAAAGGGTAAAATACTAAAATGTCACTGCGGAAGTCCCACAGGGATCGGTCTTCGGGTCACTACTGTTGACCATCATGTACGACAGAGTCCTTCAATTAACAATGATTGGATTCGCTGATCACATTGCTATCGTGACAGTACCTAAACAGATCCGCGTAGTATAATAGCCGACTATAAGCCAGTATCTGTCCTCGTAACCAGTCACAAGACCGTTCAACTCGGCAATTTTAGGTGGGCCCAAAGTAATGAACAGATGAAAGCACAAACTAATTATTGGACATTCTCACCGGTATGGAGAGTTACTCCCCCCAGTCTGTCGTTAATCCCTGATATGTTGCGGTCGGAAGAGAATTAGATGGCAATATGTAATTTCATAACAAATCTGGGGAATGAGCTACGGAGAATACAGAAGCAGAAAGGGTAATCAGAAGAATCTGAAACAGCTTACACAAGCAGGAGACGGGCATTCAAATAATGGTTTGCAGTAAATTCCTCATTTCTGGCTGATCATTCTTCCAGACGTTGTTTTTACACCATGCTTGTAATGACTTCATGAACAAATGCTATTAGTTCTCTTAGTATTCAGGACGCTTTTGGCATTCGCCTATCTTTCGTATTGCAGGTTCCAATTTATGGGTCTTGCCTTCGCAGTACGGGCAGTATGGGTCACCTACATGGTTGTATTTGTAGAGGTACTCCTGAAAGCATCCATGCCCAATACAAAATTGTATCAGGAAATAATTTATTTCTCCGTGTATTTTGCTATTCCACTCCTCTATGCCTCGCCTATATTAGAGATCAGTTACTGTGCCTGTCTTTCTTTAGTTATGGTGCTCTACCCATTTTGCCTGTGTAGCGTCGCTGATACTTCTGGTGTCTTCCGGCTTATTCTCTAGTAGTGCGAGAGTGATAGTGTGGCTGGATTATTTATGCAATGAACTAAAATGTCTATTGATAAATTCTTCTTTATCAACCGTCATACATACATATATCGTTTCATACGTACATACATACATATATCGTTCCTAATTTTCAGATGTACCTAAGATGTTTTTTTTCGAATGTCCAAGGAAGTTTGAGTATATTTGCTGAAGGAAACAAAGAATCATCTCCCTGAAACGACGAGTTCGGTACGGTGCCTTTGATATTGAAGTTTGGCAGAACCTATATCTGCCTTCAATGAGTAAAATAAGAGTACACCAAGCAAGAGAAAGATCAAGCAAAATTATATTTTTTTGGTTGATCGTGATTTAATTTTTATACGCTATTCGAAGGGTTTATTAAGTTTAAAATATAGTTTCTAACATCGAGAAATAATCTTTAAAGCTTGCTTTCTTGAAATGTAACATAAGTTTTACCTGCCGTCGCGATTTGATTTGTTGAATTTGCCGATGTAGTTGCCGATGTAGTTGCTGATAGTTGTCCGATGATGATGCTGACTGCCCTTTCTCCCGGCGCGATAACATGAAGTCGCGTTGATTGAGGTGTGAGAATACATAATCTCCGATATCCTTTATTTTGTCGGCTAATTTTGATAGCGCTGCTAGTTCTTCGTTTGAAGCTTATAGCTGCAGGGACTTTAGGAAACCGGTGTTTATTTGAGTTCCGCCTAGGTCCCATAGTTCGTTTTAAGGTTGTGATGCCCATCAAATAGTAGTTTTTTAATTCGTCTCTGCTCTCAGTTACGAAAACTCTCAATTATGACTGTCTTTAGGTTTTCGATTTTGTTATCCGTGGGGGGATTAAATACAGCGTCGGCTACCGGTTTTAGAACCTGTGATTCTATCACTACAATTATAGTATTCAATTTGGTAAAATCTCTGTAAATTTTAGCGAAATTGCACCTCTAGCCATATTTGATGTTCTTGTGCTAAAACGGTGGCATTTGTATTATTACTCTTGTGATCGTCTCTAGAAAAGTTGTGAGTGATGGGTTAGGCCTAATGTCCACGACGCCGTCATTTGAAGGTTGCATGCAAGCGTATTTTGCATCTAAAACGTCATACAAGCTTCACGCATGCTACAAATATAGGTAATTTCTTCAAAGTTTGGCATCTTTACATTAGAAGCCGCAATTAAAACAAAAAAAACTTAGGTCCATGCATCTTGCAATACGTTAGAGTAGTGACCAGCAGCAGCTCAGGCTGTATGACGATTGCTTGCGACTACGCAAATGCGGCTTTGTCGTTCCGTGTACAGAACTTCGTTTGTTTATACGCAAGCTGCAAGCAAGCGTACAACAAGCTGCAAATGGCGAAAGCGTGCGTATGAAGTGCAGCTACAGTAGGCCTTAGTCAGACCTAAAGTGTTTCCTTTGAATTCGTCGTCGCTTGACATATTAATTAGAAGACGCGTGGTCTCGGGGTCACCAATTGTGGATGACGAATATTTGAATTTCCACGATCAAACAATTTAGAGATATTCAATCCTTATTGTAATCCACTTTATTAAAGAATGGAAATACTTACAAAATCAGTTTTAACATTAGGCCAAAGGGCACGATCGCAAAAGAAGGAAATATTCAGTCCCGTTGATGATTTATATCCCAAATAATTAGGATAAGTAAGATCACAATTTTTTTACAAAATAGTAAAGGTTAAAGAAAAATAATAACTGAAATTTAGATGTCGACAAACATAATACGCGTATTATAGGCGTCGCCCAATAATACACCCAAGTGGTTAGTGGGGTTCGAAGTTCAATCCCCAGGCATCACCAAAAGTTCTTTGCCAGACCCACCTCTCGTAAGCGTCTGACAAACATCTGAGAGTAAAACCGCCCTAAAACAAAGCTAAGACAAGAAAAAGTAGACCACTTCCATTCGTGCTAAGAATATAACACGCACACCACAAATGGTTGTGAGAAGCCGTGGATCCCATACATATATACATATGTACCTGTTGCGCCAAATTTTTTTGTTTATTTGTATTTGTATTACATACATTTTTAATACGTGTATGTAACAACAATTGCATGGACTTTTTGGAAATAGTGTCTTTTGTTTCATGCTCTACACACATGATGTCACGTACATATTGACAACAAGTTTTCTCTAGAGTTAAGCGAAACATCTGGATCAGTTTTCACAGGATCCCGTATGTACTTAATACATACTCTCAAATACATACTTCACAAATTCACTCCTCGTTCATGAAACACACATTGTATGTAAGTCGTCATATCTCAAAAACCAATTACCTACACGAATTCATTTACTCTTTGCACAAAGTAACAAGATGCTTCAAAGAAAAATTTGTCTGTAAGGATACAGTTAAATATATACATACATATGTATGTGTACATGCACATATCTGACACCAGTGAATAGCATCAGCATATTAGCAACCCATCAAGCGAACTCATTTCAATTCTATCGGCATACAAAGTTATTTTCATACCAATCACACGTCCAATAGTCTTTTGCATGCCTAAAAATCATAACATGGAAAAAACCATAAAATTCTTTTACAGAACCAATTGTGTGTGCGTGTTCACACGTGACACAAAATTTGTAAACACTAGCAAGTCCATAGGCATTTTAAACAGGGTAAATGTTTCTCCCGAAAACCCTAGGCCCCCATTAGCACTCGAATACTTAGGGGAGTTAGACACACATTGTCTTTGTATTAAAGGTGTGAAGGAAAAAAGAAAATGTATTTTCACAGTTGTAAAGCTTTCACCAATGAATGTGGCATGCCTTCATAAGTGGTAGCTATTCCAAAAGGTGGTAACATCTTATCATGGCGGCTATTGAGTAAAAATATCTGGAGAAACTATCAACTATGTTGGTACTATTTCGAATCCAATCGCGTTATTAAATTGACTTTCCCTAATCAAATCCCTAGAGGTATCTCCTTACACCTCTGTACCACTTTGTAATGTACACTGAAACATTTACTTTGTAGCATGTATCCTTACCGCTTTGAATCTCTGTGACGATGGTAGAGTACTCGACACCAGCTAGATCCAGCATGGCACGCACACACAAAAACATGGTAATGAATGACACTTGGTCCATTTATGTAGAGGGGATGTGCCTGAATGAAGGAGTTGCAAATGAATTAAATGCAAATGCGCCTGCATCATGCCTAGAAAAGCGAGTCATTACAATACTTTCGTGCGCTTGCCACCTCCGAAACAACGGGCAAAGGAGAAGGAAGAGTAGAGATAGTTCTTGTTAGTCGTCGAGAAGTGTTTACCAAGGACAAATTTAGCAAATTCAAATTCGAAGGATGCGGTTGGAAGCAATGTAATGTGAGAAGGATTTGCTTTAATAACAACAACAATGAGAAGGAGCACAGCCACACATTCCCTAATACTATTCAAGCGCATCAACAGAAGATGACTGTGGAAGGAAATTTAATTTGTGCACTTCAAGAGGGTGTATAATGGGGCGGTTGTTACTGAAGCCTAGACTATGATGTAACCAGAAGAAGGCATCTCCACACCCAGTGTGCTGTAATAAATAGAAATTGGAGATTTGTTGCTGTTGGGGTTTCATAAGGTGAGAATTTAATTTGTTGATGGGTAAATATTTCCACTTTGATAAACAGAACTCGATTACAGATTTGAATAATATGTGTGTATGGTCAACACCACAGGAAGTGTTTAACAGCAAGTCAACCTAAAGTTTTATTGGTTGGCCGATTATACAAATATAAATGTACCATACACTACTCAGAATTTATAATGCCCAATTTCCTCTTGCATAAGTGCTACTAAAGTGAACTGCATTTTTAATGGTATTAGGGTAGGGCGGGGCTAGTTTGACCTCGGGGCAAGTTGAGTCACGCGAATTACTTAAGAGTCTCACGTACTACACGACAAAGATCATACACGAATGAAATTTGGACAGTAACCAACATGTGCAGACCCGATCTTAGTTGCATTGTATCAGCAGTCGGGTAACCACGCCCAATTTTTTGTTTCCTAAGTGAAAAAATAAGGACGAAATAAATATTAACTATATTTGCCTTAATTAGTTTCTATTTTTGTGGAGAAGAAAACGTTTTATGTTATTATTTTTGAAAGCATTTATAACTAAAGTCATAAATCGTGAAATATTTTTTGTTTTTAATTCTTTCTTTAATTGTTATTTTAAAAACAATTCTGTAATATGTAAATTCTTTTTTTTTCTTTATGGAGCCACGTGCAGCCGAACAATTAAAGGAAGCTCTAGACTGCTATAAGGCAGATATCACCGCCATCCAAGAAGTGCGGTGGGATGGGCCGGGCAAAAAAAGGATGAAAAACTGTGACATACACAACGGTGAGCAGCCAACTTCGACTCTGATCACCTTGTTACAAGTACGAATGCGGATGTCCAAACCACCACAACAAAGAAGAATTACTGTGGAAGATTTATTGTCGAAAAGCTGAGATTGCAAGATATCGCCCGAATCTTCGCCGGACGATATCCTGGTTCTACTCCAGGAACAATGTTCGGCAGTTTTACCAACAGGTAAAAAGATAGTGTTAAGGCAACAAGACCCGACCTGTAGAGATGAACACGGACCCTTTGCAATTGAGTTACAGTCGGTGCTGAAGATATAGAAAAACACTTCTGCAGACTGTTAAACGGGGACGACGACCCGAATTCCCCTGTCAGGTACAACGAGACATTCAACCTGAACGATGGAAACCTAGATATCCGTCCACCCGGCTCGAATGAAGTGAAGATAGCAATATCCGAACTAAAGTCCAACAAGGCTATTGGACCGGACGGCCATAGACACGGACCACCTGAGCTATGTACATATGTATATAAGGCACCAGGAGATGATTTGGTAGAGAGCATACATCAACTCATTTTCAAGATTGGGTCGGAGGATATACATGATAAATGGATTCTCAGCATCATTTGGCCGATCCACAAGAAAGGACGCCCTCTTAACTGCTCTTTAACCCTTAGATGCATAACGTTCCAAATTTCCCTTAACCGATCAGGCGGTCAATATTTTATCTTGGAAACCTTATTCCTGTACAAATGCATAGCGTGTCATATCAGACACATTCCATGGATGCATTATATGCGCGGTTATTTATTTATATTTATATTATATATATTTATTTTTGCTTACACCGTGCCTCCACCAGCAATATTTCATACCTTACCATCTGTCACTTTTCATAGAAAGAAAGAAATATAATATGCTATCAAATTTAGGGTGGGCATTTCATAACTTACTATTTTATTCAGCATTTCGATGTGTTTTCTCATTAGATGTATGGAATTGAAAAAATTGCAAAAAGAAATGCAGAAAAGTTTTAAAGTTCCATAAGCACTCAAATTGTCAATAATTGTTAATAAATTTAATAATTTCATCCATTCAGTCACTCATCTATCGCAAAAAAAATACACACATGAAACAAAAAATTACAGCCCATAGAATACTATCCATAGCAAGCCATAAGCTGAGCAATACATAGAAAGCCATTTTTCATAGAATACTATTTGTAGTCTTTACGAGCAATTTTCATAGAATGCCATATTGCAAGCTATGAAAAATTGCTCGTGGAGACCGGGGATAATAAATAATCATAAAATTGACACATGCAGATATGTACATACATATGTATATGTACGAGTATCTATTTTTTAGTGGAAATCAGTTGAGTGAAAAATTTTCGTGATTATTTTGTATAGCTAGCAATCAAAAACAAACATTTTTAGAAAGTGTTTATAAGTATTTATGTACATATATACATAGTTGTATGTACGTACATATATTTATAATATTATGAAAAAATTTCACTTGAATTACTAACAACTTTTGTTGTCCCTTTATGATGGCTAAAAGCATTATGTGCCACATTTGGCTCAGAATATATTTTATCAAATTATAATTATATTTACATATACATATGTAATTGGACCAAATTACAAATTATTGATGGGAAAGTGTTTTTATAGTCAATAGTTAGTCAGGATAATTTTTATTCTCAGTTCTGAAAAATCATGCATCTATGGGTTAACATTTCATACAAGATCCTGCCGGCCGTACTGTGTGAGCGCCTAAAACCATATGTCAACGAGCTGATTGGCCCCTATCAGTGCTACTTTAGGCTCGGTTAGTTCACAACCGACCAAATATTCGCCCTATAGCAGATTGGGACAAAACCCAAGAAGTCCAAATCTATACTTACTTTATCGATTTTAAGGGCGCATATGACAGCATTAATAGAGACGAGTTATATAGAGCCATTGCTAGTCGTTCGCCTGTACAGAATGACGATGGCTCGCTGCTTCATCATGGTCGGAAACGATCTTACCTTTGACGTCAAAAAAGGATTCAGACAAGGTGATGCACTGTCATGTGATTTTTCCAACATCATACTGCGACGCAAGCCAACACCAAAGGCACATTTTCCAAAAATCTACGCAATTACTTGCATACGAGCAGAGCACAGTGACCTGTCACTGATGCGTTTGCAAGTATTGGAACAGAAGCGGAAAAAATGGTTTGGGTTCAGAAGTAAGCATTCGACAATGACCAGGCCATAGAATTAAATTAAATTAAATTAAATTAATAGAGAAAAAACTTGAAAAATATGCTCAAGCGCATTTCTTCATATCTCAAAGCCTTTGATAAGGTGTGGCACGATGGCTTAAAATGCAAACTACCACAAGTTCTTCCCGTGTGCCTATACGATATTCTAGAATCATATCGCAGGAATAGACTCTTTCGTATTAGACATGGAAATGAATACTCAGAGCTCAAAGTAATTTCGGCCGGCGTGTCGTAAATAAGCGTTGGGCCGCTGCTCTATCTGTTATATACTCGGCATTTACCGGAAGAAGATGGCACTATCCTTGCTATGTTTGCCGATGACACCGCTATCCTAGTAGTAGGTAAAATAATCGAAGAAATGACTGCAAAACTACAAACCGCACTAAATAAAGTAAACTTGATCTGCTCACTTGAATTTCACCTATAAGAAAACTAATGACCTCCCAATTTTTCTGAACTTGAATACTTGAAATCAAATATAGAGAAATGTACTGATTACTCGGAAGACAATCCCAGCTCAGTACCAAGAATAAACTGCTTTTATACAAGCAAGTTCTAAGATCAATGTGGACCAACGGTATACAACTTTGGGGTTGTACTAAGAAAATAAATGCAAATATTATAGAGAAATTGTCCAAGCACCGTGGACATCATACACTACAAACGACGATATCCATAGGTACTTCGAAGTTCCTACAATGGAAGCTGAAACTAGAATCTTCGCGCCATTTTCAATGAGAGCAATTCATTGCGCCGACTACAAAGAACAAAACTTTTCGACTTGGCGAGAAAAGGATTTGTCTATAGAACATTTTTACCTACTCTCGGAAAAAAGTTATCAAGCCTAAGAGAAAACAAAATTTGTACCCTTTTATTGGCCTTCCGTGACGATGACATGACGAAACGATTACAAACGATAACGACAAAACGTGACGACAGACAGACTGAAACGTTTACATAAATTGTAAACTTTCATCGCAAGCATGTCGTCACCCTCCTCCCCTGCCCCAAACATGCTTCCTAATCAACCCTAACCTCACTGATAACAATATATATGGACATACATAGTTACATATGTATGTATGTATATGACAACAAGACTCTACCATATAAAATGAGGTTTATGAAACCTTTTTTTTTTATTTTGTATATACAATGCATTCTCTGGATTCGGAAAAAAAAATTTAAGTTATAAAATCGCAACATTCACAATTTAAGACTTGTTGGAGTAAGTTGATGATATCAACAACACACAACTGCACCGGCTTACGATTGACCTTTCAAACTATTTTTCTAGTATGGATCAGTATTGCAGAAGACGAACCATTAACAACCAGAACCAGAAGAACCATTTAATTTTTTGTGTTAATTAGAATAAAGAATGACTTATGAATATAAAAGCTAAGTCTTTCAAAATCCATCAAAACCTAAGACGGGATACCAGAGATTCAGAAAAAACTCTTGTTTTCACTTTCACTAAACGCAATAATGATGTGTATCTGTTGATAATAGTGTCATATTCCATATTAAAGAGCGATCAAATTACTGCAAATGTTGTCATCCCCCTTGTGCTTTCTGTTATTTATTTTATAATCCACCCTTCGAAGTACATACTTTACATTCCAAGAAACTTGACTTCTTTCAAATGTTTCTAAAAAAAAATACTCTTACTGCCTATGAAAATTCACCTCAAAGTGAAAAACAATTAAACCCTTATATTAACGTGCAGTTTTACGTTCCTAATCTTCCACACACACCCTCCGTACTCGTCATCGCTGCTTACAAACACCATTACCAAAAACCCGTCGCTAAATTATTCCAAACGATTTATGGAACGATGAGATGAGAAAAGTAAAAAAGGATAGTCAGGTACATCCTGGGAAGGCATAATTGTCTTTATCATCAGGATCATCGTCACACCCTCAAAATGTGTCAGTACGTAGGTACATGTGAATGTATGTTTGTGGAGGGAAAATAAAACGAAAAAAAAAACACACACACACTTCAAAGCAATTATCTCAATTTTGGAGTCACTTATGATGCCACTTCTCTTCACCAGGATGGTGGCGCTGTCATCAGCATCCTTTCTGTCTTAGAGGTGGCGCATGGCGGCAGTGGAACGTCGAATGGTACTTATCCTCATCATCGTCATGCCAAAGTTAAATAGAAGAGCCGGAATGAGAAGAGGAGTAACTCATCTCATCACGCATACAAAACATTGGCGAGAGTGACGATTAGACACTAGATTACTCTCATTCATAAGTGAGGTGTGCCACGTTGCCAATGCAGGTGTCGAAAAGAACGTCAGGTGGGATATAAGGAGCCAGAAAACTTAGTATTCATAGCGTCGTTCCACTTTCTTTTCTCAGCGTTAAAAATCCCTTTTCGGAATTGTCACGAAAACTTCATTTTTCCACTCTTTCTCATGACGTTAAATCTGTCAATTCGAAGAGAAACGACATTGTAATCGAAGGCAGCCCGAGGGTGGAATGGGGTGAATCTGACACACTGATGTTTCTGATGTCGGAAGTTAAACTTTTGAAAAATCATCTTTCGGTCGGTTCCTTTGGAAGAAAATTATTCTTAAATGCATAGTTAGCTGGCAGATTCCTGCTTCTTACCCATTTCTTCGGTCTTGTTTTCTCCCGCTTCAATGCATTTCCTGAGTATGTTGTGATGTAAAGAAAGGAAAATAAATAGAGGAAAGAAAGTTCTGCGAAACTTTGACTCGCAACAAAATTATGCTATTCTGAAACTTTTTTTTTACTTTAATACAAATTCAGTGACGTAACTTTAAATCACATAAGTCGGAAGAGAAATAACTCAACTTTAAGGAATATTTAACAAGAGGAAAAAAGAATTACCTATTAGTGTAAGGTATGTCCATGTTTGTTACCTGGCGGGGTGCTGCGCTTTTTGCATTTGAACTCTGATTAAATTTCATCTATAGGGCATCGTAACTGGACGATCCTTACAGGAAAGCACTTCAAGAAGAGTCACTGCCTCCTCGTGGCTCCCCAGGCAACGGCTCTCATACTTTAGCTGTCACCCTCCAATTGGGAAACCTGCTACTGTGGTTTGTGTCTCTCTAATCGTCCTGACTGACTGGTTCCAGGAACAGAATGAGATCCGACTAAAGTGAGAAGCGTGGGGACTGAATCCTTCCATTATAAAATCCCTAATCCAAGGTAGAATAGGGTACGTCGATGAATACATTACTTAGTCGCCAGTATGCGGACTCCGAATATCTAGCGACCTTCAGTTTTAAACCAGTTTTCCTATGGCATATCGGACTCTGTCATGGGCGACCTTCTTTCTCGCAAACTTGTGGGTCCAAAATTAACAACAAACATACAGAAAAGCTACAATCCGTCTGGAACGGATCGTATGATACCCTATCCTCCTCTCTATAAAGTGGGCGTGGCCAAATTGTATTTTGTACTCAAATATAGCTATAATGTCGAACATTTGAGGATGTTACATGTAAAATTTTATCAAAATAGGTTTTTTTATTATAACGCCCCCAAAAAGTGGGCGTGGCCAAAACTGTTCTATGGCTGAATTGTAGGGAATCTAAATACCCAAATATTTGGTCTTAACAAAATTTTTCGGTTTCATATAATTTAGTGAAGTTATAAAAAAGTAGGCGTGGCAGTGGGCGGATGTAAAAAAAATGTACACTTGTACTGTATCTTTTTCTTGGAAGCCCAGATATGAAATTTCAGCGTCCTAGTTAAAAATTTAAGGCCCAAAACTCGGTTTTGTAATGAAAACGCCCCCAAAAAGTGGGCGTGGCCAAAACTTTTGTATGGGTGGATTGTAGGGAATCTGAATGCCTAAATATTTGGTTTTAACAAAATATTTCGGTTTCATATAATTTAGCGAAGTTATGAAAAAGTGGGCGTGGCAGTGGGCGGATTTCAAAAATTTTTACACTTGTACTGTATCTTTTTCTCAGAAGCCCAGATATGAAATTTAAGCGTCCTAGCTCAAAATTTAAGGCCCAAAAAGCGGTGACATACGGACGGACGGACGGACGGACGGACGGACGGACGGTCATCGCTCAATCGATTTCGCTATTGATGCTGATCACGAATATATATACTTTATAGGGTCTATCTCGATTATTTCTCTATGTTACAAACTATGTGTCAAACTTAATATACCCTTAGGATAGGGTATAAAAATTGATAACTAGTGTTGACCAGTTGTATCCCGAGATGCTGTTGAACTTTCGTCTGGCGTCAACTTCTCGGTCTGCTTTCGAGCAGGCGATTTCTCCCAAGATTCAGAAGACATTGTCATATGCGCACCATCTAAACTTTCCGATCAGAACCAAGGAATCTTGACACTTCTTGTTACCTGTAGCCTCATCTCGGAGAAATCGTCTAGCTACAATATCTGCACACAATGTTAAGTTGCAAGTCAACTGATGGAAAGTAAAAATTCAGAGGTAAAGTTCATGATTGGTTTGCACCTTACTTAAAAAGCAGAAAGCAATAGGTAAAATTTAGGGTAATCTAAGTTCAGAAACGCATATACATACATACATAGATATAGGTGTTCCACAAGGCTCTGTTCTGGGCGCAATCTTATTTTTCATTTTGGTAAACTCTTGAGGGCAACTCTTTAAGGGCAACATAACTGCCTTTGCTAACGACACTGCGCTATCATATTCTTCGAAAAATAATTTCCTGTTATTTATTTATGTAAATCATGATTTGGAAATATGTACTACGGAAAGGGTTTTATCTTCATAAACTAGTTTTAAGTGCAAGACGAAATTTATGGTTTTCAATATTTTGGCTACAATCTGTAATGATGTTGTACCATTATGCCGTAGATATCGTCTAAATATAAGTATTATTTAGACGATACCTACGGCATAATGACAACTTAACGTACAAAGATAGTTGCTTTGAAATTGAGAGATTTGAAAGATTCAAGTATTTAGGTATTGTGATGGATTAGTTGGAAAGACCACACTCCTGACCTGAAGGACTAGGGAAACAAAGTGGTAAGAAAAATTTACCGCTTAAGTCTATACTGTAGTCAACCTATTTTAAAGTTGATTTACAACTGTTTATTTAAATCTAGACTGTATGGTCTGTCAAGTTCGGGAGGTACTCATGATAAGAAAAAAGCTAAAACATGCAACTCGGATTCTTTGTAGAGTTAGTCGTAGAACTCCTAGCTTTGTTTTGTTTAAAAACTTAAATATTCTTCCACTGAAGCATTTATATTTTTATAAAGTATCCCTTTTTGAACACGTATACCTTTTTGGATCTCAAACTATTGCATTCTGATCAATTGGTGATTAGCAAACGACGACAAAACTATAACCAAAGTATAATAGAGTAGAAAACTTTTGCTTAACTGAATAGACGTGTTTAGAAATTTGTCTAATAAAAGTTTTAGATTTTAAAAATAAATCGCGAAAATATGGGCGGAGATTGCAAGAAATGCACTGAAAACTTCGGTAAAACAAAAATTAAAATAATATGCGGTGGATTTTGTGAAGGTTTATTCCATGAACGGTGTACTGATTTAAAGGAGTACGACTTGAATGCGTTGAGATCGAACAAGAATATTGTTTTCATATGTGATGATTGTTTGGACGAAAAAAACACGTTAAGTAAAATTTTGTAGGAATTGTTAAAATCTGTTAAAGAAAATAAAGATAGTATTGCCAAACAAGAAAAGGCAGTGTGCGATATTCTCGTTAAGCTTAACGCGCTAAACAAAACGGAAGTTCAAGTGCAAAATCGTAGGAACCCCGAAACGTACGCAAGTCAACTACAAAAGTGCCAGCCGTGTGAGAGTGAGGGAGAAAGGGATATAGTGAAAAATGTAATCGAAAAAAAGCTTGGTGCAGCATATGAAGTAAAAGTATCGGTACTTAGGAAGCCGAAATTATTTATCACGGGTATGAGTGAAAACATAAACGAAGCTGAAATTGAGAAGAGCTTAAAAGTTCAAAACCGTTTATTGAGTGAGAGTGAAATAAAGTGCGTCAAAGCGATGAAAACAATAAACAAACATACAGAAAAGCTACAATCCGTCTGGAACGGATCGTATGATACCCTATCCTCCTCTCTATAAAGTGGACATGGCCAAATTGCATATTGTACTCAAATATAGCTATAATGTCGAACGTTTGAGGATGTTACATGTAAAATTTTATCAAAATAGGTTTTTTGATGATAACGCCCCCAAAAAGTGGGCGTGGCCAAAACTTTTGTACGGGTGGATTGTAGGGAATCTGAATGCCTAAATAATTGGTCTTAACAAAATTTTTCGGTTTCATATAATTTAGTGAAGTTATAAAAAAGTAGGCGTGGCAGTGGGCGGATGTAAAAAAATTTTACACTTGTACTGTATCTTTTTCTTGGAAGCCCAGATATGAAATTTCAGCGTCCTAGTTAAAAATTTAAGGCCCAAAAATCGGTTTTGTGATGAAAGCGCCCCCAAAAAGTGGGCGTGGCCAAAATGTTTGTATGGGTGGATTCTAGGGAATCTGAATGCCTAAATATTTGGTCTTAACAAAATTTTTCGGTTTCATATAATTTAGTGAAGTTATGAAAAAGTGGGCGTGGCAGTGGGCGGATTTCAAAAATTTTTACACTTGTACTGTATCTTTTTCTCAGAAGCCCAGATATGAAATTTCATCGTCCTAGCTCAAAATTTAAGGCCCAAAAAGCGGTGACATACGGACGGACGGTCATCGCTCAATCGATTTCGCTATTGATGCTGATCACGAATATATATACTTTATAGGGTCTATCTCGATTATTTCTCTATGTTACAAATTATGTGTCAAACTTAATATACCCTTAGGATAGGGTATAAAAACAGTGTGATGAAATACCGCTCTCTTACATAAGTGGGGTACTCTTAAATGTACAAGGTAGGTATAACAGACTAAGAGTAAGTGAACTGTGTGATATGTTGAATGAATGGGTTCCGAGAAATGTGAATGAAAATGAATATATTATAATAGCGGGTGATTTCAACACTGACTTCAGTAAAACAAAGAACTATGAATTTAATTACGTGAACCAGCTTTTACTCGGCTTGGGACTTAAACAATTAGTAAAAGAACCAATAAGAATCGGTCTTACATCAAATACCATTATTGATGATGTCCTGTCTGATTACACTACAATTGCGGATGTTAAAGTAAGAAGAGATTTAAAAATATCAGATCACGGAACTGTGTTTACATGTGTATAAAACTATACACGAAAGAGTCTATGTTACGTAAACCAAATCAAATCCAACATATCAAATATGATAAAAATCATTTTCTTTGTAATTTTAATAATTGTTATTTAGAAAGCTTAAGTGAAGATGTAAATTTATGTGCGGAAAAATATGAGACTGCGATAAAAAAGTACATTATCAGCAATAACAACTATTGTTACAATAAATGAAAAGTGCTCGGAGTGGTTTAATCGCGAATTAGCAAATCCCAAACGCGAAAAATTGAATAGCCACTAAAGCAAGAGTTAATTGGGACAGGTACAAGCTGGCAAGAAACTTATACATATAAACGTAAATGTATTGCAACAGAAAGTTCTTATATCAAAACAAAAATATATGAAAAGGCGGGTAACCAAAAAGACCTGTGGAAAACCATAAAAAAAGAATGTAAAAATTTTCCTATTGAACTCAAGTTTAATGTGTTAAAATTAGAGCTTGAAAAAGCGAATGCATTAAATAGATTTTTCGTGAATAGTGTTAAGGACATAAACAACAGTATACTACATGTTTCATATTCTGACTGCATTACAACACGTAAAACTAGATTTATATTTTGCGATATCGATCTAAATAAGCTTGTAGAGACAGTGAAATCACTTAATAAACATACAGAAAAGCTACAATCCGTCTGGAACGGATCGTATGATACCCTATCCTCCTCTCTATAAAGTGGGCGTGGCCAAATTGCATTTTGTACTCAAATATAGCTATAATGTCGAACGTTTGAGGATGTTACATGTAAAATTTTACCAAAATCGGTTTTTTATGAAAACGCCCCCAAAAAGTGGGCGTAACCAAAACTTTTCTATGGGTGAATTGTAGGGAATCTGTATACCTAAATATTTGGTCTTAACAAAATTTTTCGGTTTCATATAATTTAGTGAAGTTATAAAAAAGTAGGCGTGGCAGTGGGCGGATGTAAAAACAATTTACACTTGTACTGTATCTTTTTCTTGGAAGCCCAGATATGAAATTTCAGCGTCCTAGTTAATAATTGAAGGCCCAAAACTCGGTTTTGTGATGAAAACGCCCCCAAAAAGTGGATTGTAGGGAATCTGAATGCCTAAATATTTGGTCTTAACAAAATTTTTCGGTTTCATATAATTTAGTGAAGTTATGAAAAAGTGGGCGTGGCAGTGGGCGGATTTCAAAAATTTTTACACTTGTACTGTATCTTTTTCTCAGGAGCACAGATATGAAATTTCATCGTCCTAGCTCAAAATTTAAGGCCCAAAAAACGGTGACATACGGACGGACGGACGGACGGACGGACGGTCATCGCTCAATCGATTTCGCTATTGATGCTGATCACGAATATATATACTTTATAGGGTCTATCTCGATTATTTCTCTATGTTACAAACTATGTGTCAAACTTAATATACCCTTAGGATAGGGTATAAAAAATTGGCAAGTAAACTGTATAAATATGGTATTCGTGATAAAGAATTAAAATGGTTTAAAAGCTACTTGTCTGGTAGAACACAAAGAGTAAGAGTAAAAAACACTTATTCAGACCCCTTGTTAATACCCATTGGTATACCACAAGGCTCGATCTTAGGTGTATTACTGTTTTTATACCCTATCCTAAGGGTATATTAAGTTTGACACATAGTTTGTAACATAGAGAAATAATCGAGATAGACCCTATAAAGTATATATATTCGTGATCAGCATCAATAGCGAAATCGATTGAGCGATGACCGTCCGTCCGTTCGTCCGTCCGTATGTCACCGCTTTTTGGGCCTTAAATTTTGAGCTAGGACGATGAAATTTAATATCTGGGCTTTTGAGAAAAGATACAGTACAAGTGTAAAAATTTTTGAAATCCGCCCACTGCCACGCCCACTTTTTCATAACTTCACTAAATTATATGAAACCGAAAAATTTTGTTAAGTCCAAATATTTAGGTATTCAGATTTCCTACAATTCACCCATAGAATAGTTTTGGCCACGCCCACTTTTTGGGGGCGTTTTCATCAAAAAACCGATTTTCATGAAATTTCACATGTAACATCCTCAAACGTTCGACGTTATAGCCATATTTGAGTACCAAATGCAATTTGGGCATGAGCACTTTATAGAAACCAGGATAGGGTATCATACGATCCGTTCCAGACGGATTGTAGCTTTTCTGTATGTTTACTTTATACAAATGACTGCAGAGATTCCCTAAGTCATTCTAAAATCTGTCTGTTTGCAGATGATACCCTTATATACCTGAGTGGTAGAGATATCAGTGTTAGTAAGACTATTATCCAGGAAGAAATCGACAATAAAAAATAAACTGAAGATTAATGTCGAAAAAACTAAATGTATGTGTATCAATGGAAACGATTTAAATGTGAATATTACAATAAATGGCGGGCTCATAGAATGCGTTAGTGAAATGAAATATCTGGGTGTGCTCATCGACAATAAACTAAAATTTGATTCCCATCTAGAAATACTATGCGCGAAAATATCGAAAAAGATAGGCTTTCTGCGAAGAATTAGAAAGAATGTGTCAATAAGCTGTGCCCAAACTATCTATAACACAATTATTTTACTTCATTTTAATTATTGTTCCTCCATCATATAAGTACATGTGTTCCCTTACAAACCAAAGTAAACTACAAATTCTCCAAAACAGAGCTGTGAGAACGATATTAAAGTGTGATCGACAAACCTTAATAACAAATATGTTACAATCCTTAAGACGGTTAAGTGTTACCCAATGATTAAAACTCTACGTACTGGTTATGATTTTTAAAATAAAACAAAATATGTATCCCGAATATCTACAGAACAACGTGGCATATATAACAAACAACAGGTATAATCTGCGGAACATCGGCGACTTCAGGTTACCATTATATAGATGAGCTCACAACCAAAACAACATGTTGTATAAAGGTCTACAGTTGTTTAATCTATTACCCAATGACATTAAGAATCTTTCAAACCTAAATGTATTTAAATCTAGGCTAAATTTCTCATTAAAAAATAATATTTAAATATGTATATTGTAATTAGTATTAAGCGTTTTTTTACAAACTAATAAAACCATTAACACTAAACTAAACTAAGCTAATAGCAATTTATTACCAAGACATGTTGCCACTTTGCCGATCCATCAACATCAACTAGTGGTCGTGGAGCAACCTTAACGATAGGTTGAACATAATCACCCAATAGAGGTTTGACCGTGGCAACTCGATTCTTGTTGTGTTCGCCAGGATGGGTATGAATAATGCGACCAAGAATTCATTTCGACGGCGGTAGATCAGGTTCCTGTAGGAGAACGATGTCATTTTCTTTTATGTTTACTTGAGAGTTTTGCAATCGTTCCATTTAAGTTTAGCACGCCAAAGTTCTTGAAAGAATATCTTAATACCAACTGTAAATGGTGCGAGAAATTCAATGGGGTCAAAGATACGAGACGATTCTGATAGAACACCGCGTTTCGTATATACAGCTGAGTTGTTTAGGCGCACCTTGTACGAAAAACAGTTTTTAAATGGACACCATTGTAAACCTAATAACTATATTAAGGTTGATTCTTCAAAATCAATCGGTGAGAGCTCTCTTCAGTCTTCTGGTAGTGAAATCACCAACGGCCAACAGTTGGTCGTCCACTTACTCAAATGGAAACCAGATCCTTTAAGAAGACTCAAGAGTTCCGATTGTAGAGCGATGAGATCATCAATCACATCGGCAACATAGAAGTCCTAGAGTACAACCTTTGAGGCCAGAGGAAGTGTTTACAATGAATTCAGTGTCAGCTGCTATCGAATTGGTAGCGTTAGCAGAACCATCGAATACGACACGGATTTTGGTTGTACTGCTATCCATTTTATACACCGCGTGATGAGAAAGATAAAAACATTTCGTTGTGGGTTTAATAATCTCCTCTTCTGAAATTTTCTCCGTATATCCTAAAGACAGATATTCATTTATAAACGTTGAATATTGTTGACGCATTTCTGGGGTAGATGTGAATCTGCATTCGATCGATTAGAAACGCTTTAAATCGACGTGAAAAGAGTTACCGAATTCAACAACCTTGTCAGCATCTTTGAATAGAAGCTCTACAACGTATCGACCATCAGAACCTCTCGAATAAGTGGTCCAAAAGTGGTTCTCAGTTATGATTAGGGTAGGTTCTTTGTGAACCCCTACATGCAAAAGCGTTCAAGATTGAATTGTTGATCAAACACTAACTTGGTACAAAAAGATTTTACTTCGTTATCTAAAGTAATACGAACCGAATTTCCAACCAAGTATTGTTGGAATTACACTGGGAAATCCTTGTATGTTATACTTAGCAGGTCCTCGAATAATGTTGATTATGCTATCAACACCTATTAGGATGTCGATTGGACCGGGTTCATTAAAATATGGATCAGCGAGTGGAAATGATACAATAGAAGATTGTTGCGATTAGGAGCGCTTTGGTTTTTAGTACGTGGGTGCACAGAACGAGACAGGGAAGAACAGGATTTCAAGGAATTATACAGAGTATGAAGAAAATCAATTAGCTCGCCAATAGTTGAATCGTCTCTTGTGCCTACCTCTTCTGCCCATGGCTGAGTTAAGAGTCATAGTCGGCCTTTTGTAACAGAAGATAAATGAGTCATGGATCACGACCTGTAGAATGTAATTAAATTAGAAGCATGCGATGATGCTAAATGCTGCTGTAAAAATGACCTAAGGTAATGAAACTTTTGAGAAAAGCTCAACGATGGATAGCTTTCTACGGATTCGAGAAATTGAAGCCTAAAGCCGGTATATATGTATAATCTTCATCCCCAACCCAGGCAATGGGCCTAGTGAGTTGCCTAAATTTAAAAACCTATAAGTCTAACATCATATTGTTCTCAAAACTATGTAGAGACTCATTGGTTAGATTTGTCTACCAACCTGCACTCAGGGGTAGACATAAGATAAGAGCCATGCTTGAAAGCCGAATTACTACTTCATCTTTTGGAGTGTTGTCAGTGTCTGTGACCCCAGTTAAGTGTTGTCCGCATGGAGGAATTTTTTCTCCCCTTTTGTGGTGACTAGTCATCGTCAATTTTCTAGTCAATCTACAGAGATTAAGCTACATTGCCATTGGTTATGCGGATTATTTGATTAGTTGTAAGCACAGCACGACCCTTTGTAGCGTCACGGAAGGTGCTTTACTACAAGTTTTAGAATGTTGCAGCAGAGAAGGACTATCCATCAATCCTTGCTAAACTTTTCTATTGTCTTTTATAAAACGAAAACTAGTCAATCTAGGTCCTATCAGACATCACTTTAGATTATTCCAGTGAGGTTAAATATATCGGCGTCATCCTTGACAAACGGGTTATGTAGCTTGCATTCTCATATCAAGTCTGCTATCGAGCGTGCGAAAGGAACATGTGGCCCAGTAGAGGCCTTTACGGAAGAGTTTGGGGTCTAAATTCAAAAATAATAGATTGGAGGTATACAATGATGATGAGGCCCGAAAGTTCTTGAACGGAATACGGAAAAACTAACTGATAACGAAAATGGATAACCTTCAGAAGGTGCGCTGTGGGTATTTATTCTACTGCAGCATTAGAAGCTGTCGCTAGGTTTTTCATCCCCACAAATCTTCAGAAGAAAGACCGCCCCTCGATGCCATGTAGGACACCTGAAAATTCTCGACTTAATTTTACAGCACTGGGCCCTGGAAGGTTTGGTCCGTTTCACAGACGGATCGAAGATGGAATCTGGAGTTCGAGCTGGTGTCTTTGGACCCAGTGCATATACACCAGTTTACCGGTGGAATGAGAGAATCTCAGGATTGGATGCTGAATGTCATCAAAAAAGAAGGCTGTAGCTGTGCTCCAGGGTTAAAAGATACCTTCACGGAACAGCAACAACGATAAAATCAGCGCGTTTAAGCATGAAGCAGCAATCGCGAACAGTAAACGCAGGACTTTCAATGAATTATGCTACGAAGTTGACCAAAATCCGTGAGATCAGGTGGTAATAAAAAACCTAAAGAGCTCCCGCTCAACTGTTCCCATATGCCGAAAAATGCAGGAAAAATCGTCGCAGCCACCAACAGTTTAGTAGATAAAAAAGCACCGAGGCTCGACGGCATGCCAAACATATCCCTCAACTGTGGTAAGAACTCGCCTGAGAGAAGGAGTATTTCCTAAGCGAATGAAGTTGCAGAAATAAGTACTGTTGCGTACCGGTGAACGCACTCCGGAAGTCTCCGCTAAAGTTTGACAGAACATAGCTATCTGATACTAAAATGTCATGACGGGGGTCATTCTCCATTCAGTCGTTTTCCAATAAACTCATACTAAAAGTTAAGCCGCGTGTTTTAATTCACAATCTTCGCCATCCTTTCATTGAGCACCCTAAAATCCGCGAATCCGCAACACTGGTGTCAGAAGTGGGATGCTCAATTCGATATGGCGGAGCAATTATCTGAAAATTTCGAAAAAGTATTCGCGAAACTTAACCTTATATGCGCAGATATGGAGAAGCAGAGTGCTGCTATAACGCAACTAGCACAAGAGCAGCAGCGACAGTCAGAGGAGCTAAAGACAATGACAGGCACCACTTCTGCAAACAAAGTCTTTGATTGCTCCACCCCCGAAAACCGAACCTCAACAGACCACACAAAAGTCCAACAAGACAACCAAGCACAAGGTTGCCAACAACATTGTCGACACAGTCTATCTCCAAACATGTGCAATCTCTTCCCACCACCATTTGATACCAGTACAACCCGTTGGCGAGACTATCAAATACAATTCGATATCATCGCCGAAGCCAATGGATGGACATCTCCACAAAAAGCTCGGACACTAGCAACGCTACTCCGTGGGGAAAGCGTAGCGGTGCTTACAAACAGCTCTACAGCTCAGGTTTGTCAGCCAAGAAAAACACATTTCTCACGCAGCTTTTCGTTCTAGGCGTCAGCGGTTAAATGAAGACCTTGGTGCGTTCGCAAGCGATATACAGCGGCTTACTCGAATCGTATTTAGTGATTGCCCTTCAAGCGCACAAGAGCGCATCGCCATTATGCAGTTTGTTGACGGAATCTACGATCGCGTAATTCAGGAAAACGTAAGGCTTACCGATCCAAAAACATTTGCCGAAGCGGTGTCGAAGGCCATCATGGTGGAAGCTGTGCGCCTTGCAACGCAGACAATCTACCAGGTTCGATCGATTGAAATAAACAACGAGCACATCCCACCAACTAGGCGAAATCATACGCAGCCTGCCAGAACAAGTCGTCGTGGCGGTGAAGTAGTAGACGTGACGGGAAACGGACAGCAGTCAGCGGTAGGGGGTCAACGCTGATTCCATCCCTTCGACCCCAAATTTGCAACATTTATTCGCAGAAACTTCAGAGTGGTTTTACCGTTCCCATGTTAGTCGGCAACGTTTCTTGTCGAATGTTGATAGATACTGGATCATCGGTGATGTTGGTGAGGGGATCTGTCATTCCTCCCAACACTCGTCTCCTCCCCGGCAACCTAAGCCTGCAGACCTTATGCGGTAGCTCATTTCAAAATTTTCTCATTGGTGGCGTACACAAATTGCACTTGGTCGATTCAAACGTCGTGTTAAATTGCTAGTGCTTGATTTCTCCCTTCCCGCTGGCTGCCACGGCATCCTAGGTGTTGATGTTCTTCAAGTCACCAAGGGAATATTGGACTTTTCCTCCCATCAAATGGTAGTCGGTAGACATCGAATTATGTTGACATGTGAGAGTGGTGACAACGCGACAGATCTTGCTTGTGAAGTACCACTGGAAGAACCTGCACGAGCGGCGTGGTTGTGAGCCGTTAGTGACTCTGTTATTCCTCCCCGAACAGAGAAAATTATTTCAACAGCAGTTTCGGTTGATAACTTCCCGGAAGGCGTTGTCTCGCCAGTAGCACATCAGCTGCCGAAAGGACTGTTAATCGCCAAATCTGTAAATAAAAACTTCGATGGAGTTGTGTTCGTCCGAGTTGCTAATGTAGCGGATCATTCTGTGGTTTTACTCAGTGACACTCCAGTGGCGCTTTTTGAGGAAGCTGAATGTTTAAAATCTGTCTCGCCTAACCATACACCTTTGCCGTTATATCTCTCAGAAGTCCTTGTACGGTCGGTAGAACATCTCGAGCCGACACAACAGCTGGCAGTTAAAGAACTTTTGTGGGAATTCCGAGATATCTTTTCAATGGGTCCAAACGATTTGGGAAGAACTAAAGTCGTTCAACACAGAATCGATGTGGGATCAGCTAAGCCAATCAAGCAACCTCCGCGTCGACTTCCTTTTGCTAAACAGGAGGAGTCCAGGAAAATAATTGATGACATGCTATAACGGGGTATCATCGAGGCCAGTTCCAGCCCATGGGCATCTCCGATCGTTATAGTTAAAAAGAAGGACGGACGGATTACCGTCATCTGAACTCGGCCACAGTCAAAGACTCATTTCCTTTGCCCAGAATAGACGACACTTTGGACTCCGTAGCAGGCTCAGTGTGGTACAGCACCCTTGATTGCCAATCCGGATACTGGCAGGTAGAAGTTCATCCTGATGGGAGAAAACTGCCTTTGTAACTAGAGATGGCCTGTGGCAATTTACCGTAATGAGTTTTGGTTTGACGAATGCTCCTGCCACTTTCGAGCGCCTGATGACTAACGTGTTAAGGGGACTACCATTAGATGTGTGCCTTCCTTATTTAGATGACATCCTCGTCCATGGTAAGACTTTTGAACAAATGCTTATTAATTTGCGCTCTGTTTTCAGCCGTTTAAGAGATTCCGGCTTAAAATTAAATGCGTCTAAGTGCCATTTATATCGTAATGAAGTCAAATTCTTGGGTCATGTATTGAGCAGTAAAAGCATCTCTCCAGATCCTATTAAAATTGAAGTGGTTCGTAGCTGGCCTACCTCGGCAAATTTAACAGATCTACGTAGCTTTGTGGGACTTTGCACGTATTATCGCCAATTCGTACCCCGTTTCGCCGCCATTGCTCGACCGCTTCATCAACTTACCGAGAAAAACATGGTCTTTGAATGGATCGATCAGTGTGCGAGTGCATTTAATGAGTTAAAAGAAGCCTTAACATGGTTTCCTGTGTTGGGTCATTTTCATGCCGATGGAGAACTCTTACTTGACACCGATGCCTGTGATTATGGTTTAGGAGCTGTGCTATCTCAACTGCAGGATGGAACGGAGAGAGTCATCGCATATTTTAGTCGCTGTTTGAACAAGTCAGAGCGCAATTATTGCACGACGCGCAAGGAACTGCTAGCATTGGTCAAAGCAATAGAACATTTTCATGTTTATCTGCACGGTCGAGAATTTTTAGTCCGAACGGATCATGCCGCATTAAATTGGCTGTTGTCTTTTAGAAATCTTGAAGGTCAACTCGCCCGATGGATGGAGCGCCTGCAGCAATATAACTTTCGAGTCCAACATCGAGCGGGAAAAAAACACTTTAATGCCGATGCGCTTTCACGGCGACCCTGTGCAGATGAACTTTGCAATCACTGTGAGGTCAAGGAAAAACGGCTAAGGTCAGCGGATAGCCTTCCAGTTCACGCCATTCGATTGGTCGACAGCGATTTCGATTTCAAGAAGCTACAGCGTGCACAAGAAGGAGACTCAATCCTAGCTCAGATAATAAACTGGGTAAAAGCAGCAAACCGTCGTATGTGGAGTGAGATCTCTGGTGAGTGCAATGTACTTAAAGTGTATTGGGCGCAGTTTCCCAGCCTTAAGCTACAGGACGGCATTTTGTCAAAGAAGTGGGTACCAACAAAAAGACAGCAGACTGAGCGCTTACTTTCGGTCATTCCTCGATCACTGGTTGAGGAAATCATTTCATTGTACCACGATACCGTATGTGGAGGACATTTCGGATCCAACCGGACCTTCGCCAAATTAAGATGCCATTTCTATTGGGTTGGAGAAAGGAAGGATGTAGAACATTATTGTATTGCATTCGATATATGCGCGGCAAAGCGTGGGCCTCAAAAAAGGACGCAAGGAGAGCTGCAGATTTATTTGACTGGGGAACCGTTTCAACGCGTGGCCATAGACATTCTGGGACCTCTACCCCCAACAAAGCGAGGAAACAAGTATGTGTTGGTGATGATGGACTATTTTTCTAAATGGCTTCAAGTGTTTCCCCTCGTTGACCAAACAACAGTTTCCGTTGCCAAAACCTTAGTACATGAAGTCTTTTGCCGTTATGGTGTACCAACAGAGCTGCATTCGGACCAGGGGCGAAACTTCGAGTCTGAGGTCTTTCAAAATGTGATGGAAATCATGGGTATACGCAAGACCCGAGCAACACCACTTCACCCTCAGTCCGACGGTCTTGTGGAGCGCATGAATCGGACAATACTCCACTACCTCGCAAAATTCGTCAACGATAAGCAGGATGACTGGGATGACCTTCTTCCCCTATTTGCAATGGCGTACCGTTCGTCGACGCAAGAGTCAACCAAAGAAACACCTTTTGCAATGATGTATGGTCGTGATATGCGACTACCCCAGGACTTACTTTTCAATACACCGCCAGATTCGCCCAGCAGCTTCAGGACCAGCTTCGAGATATTCATGACCGAGCAAGAGTTGAATTACGACGCTCGGCTTAAAAAATGAAGAGCAGGTATGATCTAAAAGCGAACTTCTTGTTTATTTATTTATTTATTTATTTCGAATTGCAAATTGAATTTGGTTCTTTGATGTAACGCGACAAAGGTGTATTAATACCATAGTTAGTGCGATGCAGACGCTCATAGAAAATTAACTGGTCCCGCAAAATTCTTGAAGGAAAATGCAAGTTTACAAGATGAAGCAATGGGGGGCATTTTATACGGTACGTTAAGAGGTCGCTAATTAACATTATGGAGAAGTATTTTCGGCGCTCCTTTAGGGATAACAAACCAATTAACAAACACCTGAATTTGTATATTGGCATCTGTGTTTCCCAATTTAATTTGAGAATAACGTATCTCGTAAATTTTCTTTGTACCCTTTCTATTCTCACCGAATGAGTTAAGTAATATGGGCTCCAAACAGAACTGCAGTACTCCAAAACCGATCTAACTAGTGATATATATAAAGATTTCAATGCGTATGGATCAGTAAATTCCCTCGTGTTTCTCTTAACAAAGCCAAGCATTGAATTAGCTTTGTTTATGACATATTCAATGTGCAGAGAAAATGTGAGCTTTCGAGGAATATATTATCAATGTTGTATCTAAATGAAATAGGCTTAGAGAGCCTTTGACAAAAAAGTGTTTGGCATTTCGAGATGTTCAAGTGCAGGTAATTAATTTTGCACCATTGAGCTAATCTAGCTAGATCATTATTGAGATGGACACAATCATATATAGAAGCAATCGTACGATACAACTTTAAATCATCAGCAAATAGCAAGCAAAGTGAGTGGTTAAAAATTGATGGTATATCATTAATAAAGAGTAGGAAAAGTAAAGGCCCTAGATGACTGCCTTGTGGTACTCCAGAAGTCACTCTAATTTGAGCCGACAAACACTCATCTATTTTCACATACTGGATTCTTTTAGTCAAATAGGACGCAAAAACCTAAGCATGATAATTTATGTAACAAGACCTTATGGTTGACTTTGTCAAAAGCTTTAGCAAAGTCAGTAAACACAATATCGGTCTGCAACCCTTTTTCAAAATTTGTGACTATGTAGTTAGTCAAAATACACAAATTTGTAGTAGTAGATTTTGCAGAAACAAATCCATTTGATAGATGGATATATGTTCCTTTACGAGAAAATAGATTTTGTTATAAATATTTTTTTCAAATAGCTTTGGAATTGCAGAGATTTTACAGATAGGTCTATAGTTGGTTATCTCTTGCTTGGATCCTGATTTAAAAGTTGGTGTAATAAAAGATATTTTCCATATATCTAAAAAAGTGCCCTCTGCAAGAGATTTGTTAAAAATCCGCGTTAAAGGCTTAGAAATCGCGCCAGCGTAGATCTTAAGCAACAGGGGTGGAATACCATCTGGTCCCTCTTTCTTGTTGCAATCTAATTGTGCTGTCCACCTCTGCAACATCCAGCACAAGTGACCCTAAGTCAAAGACTTCAGTCATATTAGGTAAGTCTTGCGAGGGGGGAAGATCAGACGAATATACTGATTTAAAATAGGTTGCAAACATGTTACAAATCGTGGATACATTGCTAGTAGAAGTACCTTCGTAGCACATGCAGTTAGGAAGCCCATTTGTCTTACGCTTAGTGTTTATATAATTCCAAAAATATTTGCTGTTACTTTTCAATCTAGATTCGGCTGTTAGGACATAGTCGCGATATAAAAATTTGTTAAGATAATTGAATTCACGCTGTCGGGCTAGGTAACTGTCGCGTAACTCCACAGTTTGTAAGCTTTATTCTTCTGGTTTTTTAAAGTAGATAATAGATTTGTTAAACCAAATAGGATTCGAGTTTTGCCTGACCTTTTTTTTAGGGACGAATCGGCAAATCGCGCTATTGAGAAGGAGAAGAAAAGATTCATATGCGTTATTTAAAGTAGAGCCGTCAAAAGTGATCTCCCATGGAATGGAAGTTAAATAAACGCTAATTGCATCAAAGTCTGCATTTTTATAATTATAAATATTGTTGTTCTTTGAACTTACATTCTTTTTATAACTAAAGAAGCTAATATTAGCATCTAAAGCTAGATGGTGAATTGAATTTTTAATTATAGGAGAATCGGATAGGTCAACACAAATATTAAATTCTTTGTCAACAAACATTACCTCCAGTATGCGATTCAGGATATTAAAATGACCATTGATCTGAATTAGATCATAAGTGGTGAAAAAATCTATTACTGATGACTCTATCAGTGTAGTGACATTAAATGGTATTAGATATTTTTCAACTGGATCTAAAATCCAATTGATGTCACCTATGTGAAAGTCACCTGTGCATATAATATGCTGTGAACTATTCAGATTATCCAATATACTCTCACAGTTTTTCAGATGTAGCTCATATAGTTCAAATGAACTTTTCGGAGGAATATAGCTGACCATTAAAATCAATTCTGACTCACAATCTAACTTGATACTAACTATTAACTGGTCTACATCTAGATTAGAAACCATAGGTGAGGATGTTGATTTCAATTCAATTTGTCTGCATGATAATAAAGACCGAATAGCAACTAACACCCCACCACCAGTTTCTTTGCCAGTTACAAGTAAATTGCGATCTTTCCTAAATACTGTATAGTTTTTAGTGTTAAATAATTCTGACGTTAATTGCTCATCAGTTAACCAAGTTTCAGTTAAGATAATAATATCGTACAAGCATGATGAAAAAGATAAATAAATGAATTTAATTTTAGACTTACAGCTTCCAACATTTTGATAAAATAAACATACAGAAAAGCTACAATCCGTCTGGAACGGATCGTATGATACCCTATCCTCCTCTCTATAAAGTGGGCGTGGCCAAATTGCATTTTGTACTCAAATATAGCTATAATGTCGAACATTTGAGGATGTTACATGTAAAATTTTATCAAAATAGTTTTTTTTATGATAACGCCCCCAAAAAGTGGGCGTGGCCAAAACTGTTCTATGGGTGAATTGTAGGGAATCTAAATACCCAAATATTTGGTCTTAACAAAATTTTTCGGTTTCATATAATTTAGTGAAGTTATAAAAAAGTAGGCGTGGCAGTGGGCGGATGTAAAAAAAATGTACACTTGTACTGTATCTTTTTCTTGGAAGCCCAGATATGAAATTTCAGCGTCCTAGTTAAAAATTTAAGGCCCAAAACTCGGTTTTGTAATGAAAACGCCCCCTAAAAGTGGGCCAAAACTTTTGTATGGGTGGATTGTAGGGAATCTGAATGCCTAAATATTTGGTTTTAACAAAATTTTTCGGTTTCATATAATTTAGTGAAGTTATGAAAAAGTGGGCGTGGCAGTGGGCGGATTTCAAAAATGTTTACACTTGTACTGTATCTTTTTCTCAGAAGCCCAGATATGAAATTTCATCGTCCTAGCTCAAAATTTAAGGCCCAAAAAGCGGTGACATACGGACGGACGGTCATCGCTCAATCGATTTCGCTATTGATGCTGATCACGAATATATATACTTTATAGGGTCTATCTCGATTATTTCTCTATGTTACAAACTATGTGTCAAACTTAATATACCCTTAGGATAGGGTATAAAAAAAGATTACTATTGTTGATGATAGGAGAAATACTTGCAGACGATGCCGAACGAGGAGAAACAGCTTCAATATTTTCAAAGGCAGGTATTGATGAAGGACGAGGAGGAACAGCTTCAGTATTCACAGATGCAGGTCCTGAAGTGGAAGCATAGGGATCATCGCACCTTATTACACTGGAATTTAGGTTTGCCCCAGCATAGTGCGAGCATCCTCGTTTTTTGACAAATTTACGAATTTCTTGACCTTGACAGAGTATGGCCAGATCGATGAGTTATTTATGATGTCGGTGAAACAATCAGCTGACACGCTCAGTTTAAAGTTCACGTGCTTTACATCTGATGCAGTAATTCCCTTTTTTATTAGCTTAAAGCATTTAAGATGATTTGCCGGCATATTTGTTTTATTAGAAATATAGGCTATTATATCCTCCGGTTTAGTATCATGATGGAATTTTGATAAGTGTAACCATTTAGATGGCATCACAACATTTAATGATGTATTTAAATCCGTTCCAACTACAAAAAGTTGACGAGCCCTTTTTGTATGTTGACGCTTCACAAGTTTCCAATTTGCATTGTTTATGTTTACGTCATCATGAGCATGTACACTATCAACAATAACAGTTGGTGGGGCAGAATCATTACCAACACGTATGACTGCAATGGAAACGTCATTATCGTCAGTAACGTCACAAACCGAAAAATCAGCATTGTCACCACTCTGCACAGCATTACTGGGGATCGGAACAGTTAATAAAGTAGTCGCACTATTTAGACTCTCAGCATTGTCTGAGCTAACAGACGAAGAGAGAGTGCCAGTCCCAGCTTTGGCAAGGGGGGAAGCGGGGCCAGCGATGGCAATTGTATGATGTTGTTTAGTTCCCATCATAGTAGCAGTGGAATCAGAATTTTTTTTGCAAACGGTTTCACTCTGTCTAGAGTGAGTGTTTCGAGGCGATGCAGTGGAGATGGGAGAGTTAATCCGTGAGTTTGAACTAGTAGTGGCGAGGCGTGTCTGATTCGAACCGTTGATTCGAGTGATAGCCGGAGAGCACTTATAATTTTTCGCGGCTACGGTGCTTTGCGAAGCTGTAGAGCTCATTTTAGAGGACGGATTAGGAGAGGATTTAATGACCTTCTCTTTTCTTTGAGAGAGGGTGGTAGGGCGTACCTCTCTACTCACATCCAAAACACTTTTTCGATGAATAATTTCTTCATAGTCCATAGAATAATTATTATTCACAAACAGATGGGAAAAATCTTTTCTTAGTTCAAGAAGATTTAAATTCAATGAATCGACAAGGTCGTTAAGTTTGTTAATGGCGGTTGGCACACTATTAGTGTTACACTTGTCACACTTATAACAAATACTATTGTTCGATTTCATGAGAGTGAAAATAGTTTTTTTTTAATTTTTAAGATTAGAGCAGTTGAAATGAAACCCGGTACCACAAATACCACAAGAAATAATATCCGTAGTAGACGGGTTGTTGCAAATAGCGCAAGATACATTCATAATAGAATCAATAGAAACACGTCCGTCGTGATAGAAGGCTAAAACTCAACTTTGTGTGGAGAAGAATTCGAGTCTGCCCAAAACTTCAATCGGATTGGGATGGACCATACTGAGTCATGGAAGTCATAAATGATGTAACCCTAAAGATCCAGAAGACGCCTCGATCCAGGTTTAAGATTGTGCACATTGATCGGGTCACCAGCTACAGAGGCAACAACTTTAATTCCTGGCCTTCCGAGAAACAGCTTTTGACCGAAGAGGCTCCAGTTCAAGAAGGGGAGAGTGTTGCGTACCGGTGAACGCACTCCGGAAGTCTCCGCTAAAGTTTGACAGAACATAGCTATCTGATACTAAAATGTCTGGACGGGGTCATTTTCCATTCAGTCGTTTGCCAATAAACTCATACTAAAAGTTAAGCCGCGTGTTTAAATTCACAATCTTTTATTTCTTTCGCCATGCTTTCATTGAGCACCCTAAAATCCGCGAATCCGCAACAGTACTAATCCCCAAAGAAAGCAGTCTACCAGATGATCCATACTTCGCACCCTATATACGCGAAGGACTGGAAAAGTGCTGATATGGACTGGCAGAACACTTATGTATACGCTTTTCAAAATTCACACTCAACAATACATACATAGATACAATGCGTGTGGTCATAGACTCAGCGACGAAAGCAAAAGGCAAATGATATAAAGATAGTGCTAAGCAGTACTGTGCGGTAATCACGCTTGACGTCTGGAATGCATTTAACTCCGTAGACTTAAATCACATCGTGATAGCCCTCCGAAATATGAGAATATCAGCATACCTCGTGAAGATAGTGACGAATTACTTCAGACAAAGGACCCTGATATATAACACAGCTGATGGCTCCAAAGAGTATAATGTGTCAGGAAAGTACCACAGGACTCAGTGTTGGGCCCACTTCTCCGGAACCCTATACATATATGTGATGAGATACTCAACCTTTCCTTAACATACGAAGCTACGGTCTTGAGATTAGCGGATGACATTGCATTAGTCGTGGTCGCGAAGTTGCTGAAGAATGTGGTTTAATTAAGCAACTAGACAATCGGAATAGTACCACGCTCTCTCCAATCTGTGTGCTTAGAGCTTGCAGAACATAAAACAGAAGCGGTACTAATCAGTAGCAGAAAGAAGGACACCAAATTACATCGAAGGCTTGCTTAAATTAAATATTTAGGTGTAATAATTAATACAAAGCATTTTTTAATAAAAACTTAAGACACGCTAGTGAAGCCTTGCCACTTCACGAGTGAATAATGCACTAATCAGCATCACACCAAATCATGGGGAACCAAGATACAGCCGAAGACGACTTTTAGCTAGAGTGGCTAGAGTGTTGACATCTGTGATACTCTACGGGTCTCAATGTGGGATGAATCTATGAAAATTAAATCATATAGACGTAATAGTTATGATGGTTGGATGCTGTAGGAATAGGGTAGGCACTGACTGGCGTCAACCTGGCGACGTCCAGTGTTGTAACTGTTACTGCGCATCAATTGTGCTTATTTTACCTCCTAGTGGTAGCCATCGGGTACTGGTTGGTGTCCATCCGGACCCGACTTGCTAAACTTATAAGCGCGAGTGTTGACCAAGAGAAAATTGCAGCACTATAAATACGACAGCGGACGAACTCTCTCGATGGAGTCAACGGTGGAGTTAAAGCTTCAAACGGAAGCACAACACTTTATCTGGGCTACTTCGACATATTCGGAGCTCAGGCCGATAAAGATTTCCAAGAATAAGTCAGGTTTTTGGAAAAGAGATGGTGGCGGATGAGCCCTTATTGGGCCAACGGCAGCGCTCATATCCCCGAAGCGGGATACTGACTTCGGTTTAAAACCGGCCCCTCGTCCTAGGGGTTTCAAAAAATGGAACTGGCCCTCCAGGTTGGGGGTTGTGCCGTCGGGGTAACTTCCTTACCACGTAAAAAAAATTTAGTTATGAGAGAGACACAAGCCTCGGATAATGGACCCCCTCATTTAATACCACGACCCGGAACGTACACGGACTATGATATAAGAGTATGCACCTGGAATGTACGTACACTGTACACTCCTGGTGCTATTCAAAAACTTGAATCTGTCCTCACGCGGTACAAGGCAGATATTACCGCGATCCAGGAGATACGATGGATAGGATCAGGTATGCAAAAACGGAAAAATTGCGACATTTATTACAGCTGCCACAAAAGACTGCACATGTTAGGATGCGGATTCGTCGTGGGAAATCGGCTACGCTCAATGATAATTGACTTTAAGCCGATTAGCGATCGCCTGGCTGTGATCCGCATCAAGGCTACATTTCAAAACATCAGCATAATATGTGCACACGCCCCTACCGACGAAGCTGAAGACTCTATCAAGGAGGAGTTTTATGACCTCCTGGACGGAGCCTACGGAGCCTGTCCGGAGTATGATGTCAAAATCATACTCGGGGACTTCAATGCCAAAATCGGTAAGGAAAACATCTTCGGCGGATTAGTTGGAAAGCACAGCCTCCACGACACGACAACAGACAACGGCTTCCGGCTAATCGATTTTGCAGCAGCTCGTAATACGGTGATAAGTAGCACTAGGTTTCCAAGACTACGAATCCACACAGCAACCTGGCGCTCTCCAGATGGTCGAACCGCCAACCAAATCGACCACGTGTTATAGATGCGAGGCACGCATCCAACATTCTGAATGTGCAAACGTTCAGAGGGGCAAACGTCGACTCTGACCATTTTCTTGTTGCAGCTAAGTTCAGAGCTCGACTATCCAATGAGAAGAAGCTGCAGACCGCCCAGAAAAAGAAATTCAACGTTGGAAGCCTTAGCACGTCTGGAGTAGCCAGAGCCTACAGGGAGCGCCTGAGTGAGAGACTCTCCGCTGTGCATTCACCATCCACAAACGCCAACAATCTTTGGAACCAGTATCGCGACATCATCAAAGGGGTAGCAGAGACCACCATAGGCTACCAGCCACCACCCAAAAAGAGCCCTTGGTATGATGATGAATGCGTACGCCGGAAAAAGGTGACAGAAAATGCACACTTGCAAGCGCTGCAAGGCAAAACAAGGGCAGCGAGAGAAGAGTATCGAACCAGAAGAAGGGAGGAGAAGAAGATACTGCGTAAGAAGAAAAGGGCCCACGCAGCCTCCCAGCTCAAGGATATCGAAGAGTCCCGCGATAGGAACAACATCCGGATGTTTTTCAGGAAAGCCAAGCAACTGGCAGCTGGATTCAAGCCCGGAACGCAGGCTCTTCGAAACAGTGAAGGAAACCTAGTCACCGAAGCACAAGGAATAGTAGATGTATTTAAGCAGCATTTCCAGCAGCTACTTAATGGGCAGGTAGAGAGAGTGATAGGGCAAGAAGAGAACCCGCATCCAGTCAATGAAGAATCCATTCCCCCTCCTAGTTTTGAAGAGGTCGGCTCAGCTATCAAAAAGCTGAAGAACAACAAGGCCGCCGGCTCTGATGGTCTACCAGCAGAGCTTTTCAAACATGGTGGTGATGCTTTGGTGGGGTGCATGCACCAAGTCATCAACCAAGTGTGGGTGGATGAAGTCATGCCCGATGACTGGACTATCAGCTCTATATGCCCCATCTTCAAGAAAGGCGATCCTATGTCTTGTAAGAACTACCGAGGCATATCCCTGCTTAATGTCGCATATAAGATCCTATCCAACGTACTGTGTGAACGTCTGAAGCCTTTCTGCAGCACACTAATCGGCACGTACCAGTGTGGCTTCCGGCCCGGCAGATCGACGATCGACCAAATTTTCACACTAAGGCAAATCCTGGAAAAGACCAACGAATTTCAAGTCGAGACTCACCATCTCTTCATCGACTTTAAAGCCGCATATGATAGCATTCATCGTCTTGAGCTCTACAAGGCGATGGCCGAATTCGGGATCCCGGCTAAACTGATCCAGCTGTGCCGCGTGACGCTGGATAACACGCGGTGCAACGTGCAATTCGGCAACAGTTCCTCTGAACTATTCCAAACATGCACCGGATTTCGGCAAGGGGATGCGCTATCATGTGACTTCTTCAATCTTGTGCTGGAACAGATAGTGCGCAGGGCAGGTGTAAACACGGAAGGCACTATCTTCAACAAATCTGTCCAGTTGCTGGGATACGCAGACGACATCGACATCATCGGTCGCTCCCAGCGCGCCGTGTTAGAGGCTTTTACGGCAATTGAAGAAGAGGCGAAACGTGTTGGCCTTGAAGTGAATGAGGACAAAACCAAATACATGTTGTCAACAAACAAAGAAGCATCTGTCCACCGCCTAGGACAAAACGTCACTGTTGGCAACAGTAACTTCGAAGTGGTTAAGGAGTTTACCTACCTCGGAGTAAATATCAACTCCACGAATGACAACTTAGTGGAGATTCGACGAAGACTTACCCTAGGAAACCGCTGCTACTTCGGTTTGGCGAAACAAATGGGGTCAAAACTCCTAACTCGAAAGAAGAAATGTATGCTCTACAAAACTTTGATCCTGCCAGTTCTGCTGTATGGAGCCGAGTGCTGGACGATAAGCAGGAAAGCAGAGCAAATACTGAACACTTTCGAAAGAAAAATTCTTCGTCGGATATTCGGTCCCGTATGCGAGGAGGGCGAATGGAGGAGAAGATATAACCGCGAACTCTATGAGCTGTACCAGGATGTGGATGTAGTCCAAAAAGCCAAAACACGTCGACTACACTGGCTCGGCCACATCGAGCGAATGGACAATAATGCTCCAGCAAAGAGGATCTTCGAATCACAGCCCCCAGGTTCGAGAAGACAAGGAAGACCGAACCTCCGTTTTAAGGATCAAGCTATCGCGGATGCCAGAGCGCTTGGTCTAGATAACTGGAAGCAGCTGCTGTGTCTCAGGCAGAGACTCTTCACGGGTCGGGAGCCCGTTAAGTAAGTAAGTAAGACGTAAAACTGAATCGACATACCGACTCTGCGCAATTAGAATTTGCATTTGGAAGATGCAGCCTTTGGATTACTTCCAGTTGACATCCTAGCTGAGGAATCGCAAAAATGATTTGAAAGTAGGAATCACGAACCTGTGTCAATTGCCAAGGAAATGAATCTATTAGAACGAGCAGTGAGCGTAGCAATATGGCAATAACGTTGGTAAAGGCCGATGGATATATTTCAATTTATTTCATTATTATTGTTACTATATTGCAGTCTTTTCTTATTTCAGGATCTCTTTTTGTGCTGCCCGCAGAACAGACAGGAGATCATAAAGTATTCGTTACTGATTCAGAAATTTTGTTGAGTTGTTGAAATATCAATTCTTTTCCTTCTTTTTCAGAAGACAGAAGTGAATTAAATGCTTTTCGATGGATCTGATATACCGAATTGGTGCTGCAGTTGGAAGCTTACTTATTTTTTTACGTAGAACGCGATACCTCTACGTGGCACAAATAACGGTACCAGTGTATACCCTGCTATTGCGAATTCGGTGGGATCAGTGTTATCGTTAAGCTGGGTTTATTTTAGCGCCATTACCGCTGGTATGTGCGTGAATATGCGGGTAGCAACAGCAAAGCAGTTTCCCCTTAGCTCACAAATATTCGTATATGCAACCTCGAATAATTCCATAAAAATTAATTTCCAAATATTTAAAATTTACAATCCACATAGAATGAGTGACGCTAATTTATTAAAATCAAATTATGGCAACCCTGTTGATAACACTATCACTTAATAGTAGAGTTGACACTTAAAGATATTAGTTAAAAAACTAGCGGACACTCACTTTCTATTTTGATTTTATATTGGCGGTGTTTTGTTTTTTTTTTTTGTATACAGCACATTAAATCGCTGCAGTTATTATCTATTTTATTGTCCGATTTAGATGTTTTATGTTTTGGTTTTAATTGCAGCGGGATGGAAAAAGTACTCGCTCGACGACAGGCCGAACCTAACTCATTGTTTAATGCCATGTCCAATAGACAATTTTTGTTTGGGAAGCTTTTTCATTACAGTTATACTCTCCGAGCGGAGGTGACCGTAAAAAGGTTTGTTGTGTTCTGGGAATCCAACTTTGCACATCCTGCTCAGTGGTCCGATGCAATAATCACTGTGGTACGGTCCCCATATGTAGATATGTAAATGCTGGGTCGTTTCTTGAATGTTTTGTTTATTATTTTGTAAAGTTTCATGATCTCTGAAAAAATATATACACATATACCGCGATATAAAATGTACTGAAGTATGTTAAAATTAACTTTAATTTTTCAGTCAGTCTTATTTCTCCAAATCCACATAGCCTATATAATATGGAAATTCTTTATACAATTTCTCCGCAAAATTGATGCATATAGCAATTTGCTTTGAAATATTTTCCACATATTGTAACAAAAGTCAGTGGTCAAATGAATTCCTCAAAATGGAACATAATTCACGCTCAAATAAATAACAGTTGCATGATGCATCGTCAGTCATCACTAAGGACGAACATAAAGCAATATGGTACTATGTATTACTCTGAATGGTCCTGTTCCCCCAACACATGTATACTAAACTTACCCAAAGGGAAAGCAAAAACACACACCAAGATATACATACATACCTACCTAAGTGTAGCATTTTTTTACCTGGTTTACTTCAGCATTCATTGCGGTTCTATGTCGTCCAACTCACGACCCCTTTCATTTCAAGGACTCTCCATCTGTTTTGCTAGCATTTAACCAGATTCCTAATAAAACTGTCCATAGCGGTTGCTACCAATAAAATTTCATTAAATTCCAGGGAATTTAGGCAGACTAGCCATTTGATCTACGAATGAGTCCTGTAAACTCTCACATACGAAAAAACTAAACTGAAACCAAAAACAACGTTTAGAAAGTATCTTGAAAGGTATCCTTGCTCTGATGTCAGTGCAAGTGTATGAGCTTCCGTTCTATTTTTCTATCAGAAAAACTTACACGAAAATAGAGCACAAAAAACAAAAAAAAAAAAGATAAAAGAAATTCCTTTGCAAAAGGGGGGTGCGGTGAAGGGAGCAGATATCTAGGCACAAAAAAAAAATACTGGGGGAAACGGGCCATGAAACTCGTCCAAACAAAAACTGCATCGTATCGGTTAGAAACTTTGTTTGTCGGATTGTTCGGACAACGTGTGTGGGCGTTGTTGGTATACTACTTTCATTGAAAATAGTTTTGAGTCAGTTCTTGATTGGGCGGGGTGGTGGATAATCCATCCAAATAAATGGTCATCCGCTGCCATTGTTTTCTCTGGTCGCTAGGGAAAGACTGTTTTTCATTTGTCAGGTTTTGAAACTTCTACCGAAAGCGGTCACTTTCCTGATGTGTTCTCGAAACTATTTAAAGCTAACTCATTTGCATTGAAATTATTCGGTTATCCATTTGGGGCACCTGGTTCTGCGAAAATTTGATTTTAATTTTAAGCCAACTGTCGGAGCTTTGATATTACTAATTTCACATAATAAATTTGGCAGAGTGATGAAACTTCTATCGATGTTATTATTTTTAGACCATTATGTTGTCAGATAATAAACCAAAAATCCATTTATACCAACTCATTAAACGTATCTATATTATGCGAATTTTTATAGTTTTCTGAAGAAACAGTGCACTCCTCGATCTAATTATTTAACCTTACCCATGAGAACATCGAGTACGAAGTCCAAAGAGATATTTGACTGTAACTTCCGAACGAGCATCACTGCCCCCAATGAATAGGACCTTTGATGATAGTTCAGATCACAGGCTCTGAAAATATTAGTTTGAGCATGTCCTTCCGCTTACCAGATCACTGTAGCGTTTTTCAAAAAAAAAATATGACGATTAAAGAAGCTTTGTCGTGGTAGAAATGTAATACAATATCTAGCAGGGATACCAGGATATGAAATTAGTTAACCCGTTGAATCTCTGATTGTCCTAACGGTCATTGATGCATTGACGGTTTTGTTATTAGCCGCATTTACGCGAATTGTCGGGTCAACGCGTTGACTAATTTCGTTGACTGTGTAATCACCCTGTCAACGCTGTTGAGATATGTTATACAGATTTATTGGTAATACGTTGGCCGTGTCCCAACGTCGACATGGCAGGATGTTCTGGGTGTCAACGTTACCTGAGTTGACTATTTTACAGGTGTGTAAAACCACGCGCATATACACACACACACACACTATGGCAAAGTTATGAAAATTTTGGCGATGACTCCGTGAATTGTTTTCAGAATTTCTCAGCTTTAGGATAACGCAAAAGAATGATTTGTAGCTCGAAGAAATCAGGGACGAATTTGCTAAAAACAATACTGACTACTCCGATAAGCCATTATTGAAAATTTAGATATTAATCCCATTTCTGCTACTTAGACCTCAAATTTTAGAAAATCCTTTCTTATTTCGCATCTACAGACAATAATGCATTACTGCGCAAAATTTCAAATTTCTACGTCTAGAAATTTTTTGGGAAACTGTGAGTGTAACATAAACGTTTTTGCTTTTATAGTATATAAGATGAATTTTGCCTTAATCCTTTTTTCAATTTCTAATCAGAATTTGAAAATATTGCAGAGTTTCAAAAAGAGCGCGAGACTGTTTTAGAATGTGGTACGCCATATCTTTGCATACGTCTATTTCTCGTACTATACTAAATATTTAGGAACCAAAGGACAAATTTGTTAGCCTTTAAGCAAATTATCAAAGATCTCCTTGGAGAAGCGATACAAAACAAATCTACCGAGAAAAGAATTCCTAAATAAGAAGGTCTATAACGTGACTTCTTACCTAAGTACATGTACATATATATGTATGTAGGCGGCGTTACAGACTTGGTTTGATCTGGATGTCAATGAACAAGCTACTCTGTCCAGCAAAAAGGATGGAAAACTATGACAAATTAAAAGGTAGGTGACGAAACACAGTAGAATTAATGAACTTAAATTAAAGCACTTGCTTGTACGAAATTAAAAATGTGGCGATAAGTTCGACGGTTCACGGAAGACTACAATACAAAATACGTTTTCACATTCGTCCTGCAAAGTGAACCCGAAAATAGCCCACTGTTTGAGTGTAGGAACAGACTATATTATCGCATGCAGTTCGATTATCGTGAATTACAAAAATAAAACGCAATGCAGAGTTAATGGAATGCATGAGAAATTGTAAATATGCTTACTAACCTAAATTACTATAATAAAACGACTAAAAATAGATTCAAAAGCTAAAAGGTGAAATGAGAGGAAAATATGAATATAATTTGAAAATGCAAGCTTAACAACGTTACAGTTGCATTGGGTGATTTTAACACTAAGTTAGGAAAGAAAGAGATTTCTGGTAGGACCAAGCAAACTAAGGCTTATTGACTTCGCTTCGGGACGAAATATCATGATTTCCTAACCTCAATATTCAAAAGGGGATGTGGTGGTCTCTTGATTACCAAACGGTCAACAAAATTGATCATATTGCGATCGACATAAGGTATGCCTAGAGTATTCTGAATGTCCGAACCTTCCGACTCAAATCAATACAGTGTTGTAGCCAAGGTACGAATCCGAATATCTCAAAAGCTACAACAAAGAAGAAATACTGTGAGAAGATATAACAGCAACTGATGTGCTGGGTTTCGCCCGACCACCACCAAGAAACCCATGGTTTGCAACCAACTGCAGCAAAACAAGAGCCATATAAAGAGGCGCAGCAAAGAAGGACGAAAGCGGCTTACGAGCTCTACGAACAAAAAAGACGTGAAGACCTTCGGCTTCTCGGAAGAAAGAAAAAAGTGCTTAGAAGCGATCGAAGGTATTGATTTTATTACAAACAGGTTAAGAGGACGTGTCAAGCCAACAAGATCTGTACAAAAACCTGTAGAGATGAAGTGATCTGGTATTAGGTCACAGTCGGTGCTGAGAATTTAGAACAATATCTTCTACACACTGTATAAACGGCAACGAATACCAACACCGCGCAGTCAGGGAGAATAAAGCATTCAACATAGATGATGATAGCCAACATTTCCATCCGCACGTGATCAAAGCGAAGTAAGATTAGAAATATCCAAGCTTAAATCCAACAAGGCTGCTGGCCTCAATCAGTGTGATTTCAGGCCAGGAAATTCCTCAGCCAATCAAATTTTCACACTTCGACAGATGAATAACTGCCTCCAATTGGGCACTCCAAGTCGGTTGAGGTCCCTTTCTACTTGTGCGCGCCACCTAAGGCGAGGTCTATCTCTACTGCGTTGTCCCTCCGAGTTTGATACGAAAAATCTACGAGCCGGAGAACTGGTGTCCTTTCGCTCTACATATCCTAGCCATCTCAAACACTTGATGAGCAGTTTTTTTACTAGGTCGATATCGCTGTACAGCTCGTATAGTTCGTTGTTGAATCTCCTCCTCCAAAGCACGTCAACGCACAGGACCGAATATTTTACGAAGAATTTTTCTCGAAACGACCGAGGATATCTTCATCCGCTTTCGATAAAGTCCATCCTTCTGCGCCATAAAGGAGAACTGTGATGATCAAAGTCTTATACTACATTCTGTGAATACGGTGAATTTCTCGACAGAATGCTTACCGAAAAGTTCTTAGTCGGATTAGATTCGCGAGTTATTTGCGATGAAATCATTGCAAAAAACCATTTCCTGTCAAAAAGGTAGAGATCATGTGTTGGAATCTTCGCATTAAACCGCAACAGATAGGAAAACATCTCTATGAACGACACATGCAGCCGATCTAACTAACAAAGTAGACAATCCATTGCTGTGAAGTAAGTACAAAAAGTACGATTTCAATAAAGATCATCGATTTAATAAAGAGAGTGAGGTTAAATCGACAAGTTCAAGCTGCCGTGGTTATGGCGAACAGCATCTTCGAAAGGATTGCATATTTATTATATATGTATGCAAAAAAATGCGGTCATTTCCAAAGTGTATAATTCGAAAATAGCGCAAGTTAATGATGAGCAACCAGAAAGTGAAATCGGTTTTACCCAATTCGTACGTAAATTTAATACAATTCACAGATATGCAGCGAGTAACCATTTGATCAATGTTCATATTCATGGTTATGTCATTTAATGCAATTAGACTAGAGAACCTCCAGGTGGTATGGCTAGGAAATCCATACTGTAACGCATTAAACTTGTAGGTCGCTAACAGAAGACGGAAATACAATTTTGCAACAATACATTGCCTAGGTCAAGTGTAAGTGTGGCATTACTGTTCGTAAGCTAAACTTATGCGTTGTCGTTGACGAATTCGACTCATTCTCATTTTATTGACGAAATCGATTTCAAAACATACAGAAAAGCTACAATCCGTTTGGAACGGATCGTATGATACCCTTTCCTCCTCTCTATAAAGTGGGCGTGGCCAAATTGCATTTTGTACTCAAATATGGCTATAACCTCGAACGTTTGAGGATGTTACATGTAAAATTTTATCAAAATAGGTTTTTTGATGATAACGCACCCAAAAAGTAGGCGTGGCCAAAACTGTTCTATGGGTGAATTGTAGGGAATCTAAATACCCAAATATTTGGTCTTAACAAAATTTTTCGGTTTCATATAATTTAGTGAAGTTATAAAAAAGTAGGCGTGGCGGATGTAAAAAAATTTTACACTTGTACTGTATCTTTTTCTTGGAAGCCCAGATATGAAATTTCAGCGTCCTAGTTAAAAATTTAAGGCCCAAAAAGCGGTGACATACGGACGGACGGACGGTCATCGCTCAATCGATTTCGCTATTGATGCTGATCACGAATATATATACTTTATAGGGTCTATCTCAATTATTTCTCTATGTTACAAACTATGTGTCAAACTTAATATACCCTTAGGATAGGGTATAAAAACACTTTTCTACTTCAAACCAAGTAAACACAATTAAATTAGAAACGCTATCGTTGACTGTCGATTGAACAACTCTCCAACAGATTTTGAATCGATTTAACGATGTATTCAGCTACGTGCGTGGAAAATTGATCGGAACACCTGTGAAATGCCACTTCAAGGCCAATATAGCACCAATATATTCAAAACCAAACCAATAACCGTTAACATTACGCTTTGCTTATGCTTACTGGCGTTACAGTTCGAGGTGAACCTAGGCCTCCACGTAAATTATGCAGCTGATATTAATTCCAAAATTGATGCCAGTTTTTACACACGAGTTGAATTCTCAGAATGAGGATCCGTTTTACATGGCATATCTAATGTATGCAACTTTTTCGATGACATACTGATTTACGAAAACAATTTCATTAAATGCTGCTTTCTCTTCAAACTACACTAGAGCGCCTTCGACAGTGAGGATTGGGACTGAATCGAGCGAACTGTGTATTTGCTGCTCAAGCCGTCATCCACCGAAACCTTCAAATTTGGAAGACCTCCAATTGTTTTTGGCGAAAGCAACCTACTATAGTCCATTCAACCTGAATCCATCCAACAAGACATCGACCACTTCGAGATGTACTTCTTAAGAACGATTTTCAGTGAACTTCTGAAGCTGAAAACGCGTATCAGGATATAAAGAAGGCACTAATTTCACCTGAAGTTTTGATGCCTTATGACCCAATTTACCACTTCTTTTGGCCACAGATGCTAGCCAGACAGGTCTGGGCGCAGTGCTGCCCCATCGAGTTGGTGCTGAGCAGGAAAGGCCCATAGCATACGCCAGCAGAACTTTGACTCCAATGGAACAAAAATATGCCCAAATGGATAAAGAAGCCCTAGCGATTGTGTGGGCGGTACAGAATATCTTTGTGTACCTTTACGCGCGCCATTCGAACATGTGGGCTTCTTTCTGAAATTCTACACCCGCCTAAATATCTTCCAGTACTTTGCATTAGATGAATGGCAAATCTTCCGATTTTCTAGCGAATTTTAACTAAGCCATTGAATTTAAGAATACAAAAGCGAATATACATATATGTATACAGATTAATGCTCCCGTGCAATTCGACCAAACACAATTCTTCAAATCAATTCTTTAAATATAAGGGAATCCTTGAATATGGATTTCGATGGATTCGATAATTTCATTATCCAAAAAATAAGACAATTTTCAGTGAGAAGCCAATTAGTTCCTGCGATTACTGAATCTAGGAAAAAACTTGAACCAGCATGCATTTAAGGAATCAGAGAATAAGTATAATTTGACTGCTGGGTGTTTAACATTCGATCACAGACTAGTGATACCCCAAAAACTTCGCATTCGAATACTACAATACTACAATTCTACGCTCACTTAAGAGAAAATAAAATGATTGGCTAGATCATTTATTTATTGGTCAGGCATCGACGCAGATAACGAGGATGTCGCAAGAATCTGTCCCGATTGCGCTCGAAACGCTCACAGTCCACTAAAATTCCGACATCATTGAGAATATCTGAAAGGTCCCTGGGAATGGATTCACGTCGACTTCGCTGGTTCATGTCCACATACAATGATTTTAATAGTCACTAACGCGTTCAGTAAGTGAATCGAGGTGAAACTTACCAATTCGAGATTTTTTTTTTCTATATTTTGTACTATTTGAGATATTTGCATTCGAAATTTTTGTATCGAGATTTTTGTTTTCTATATTTTGCATTCTATATCTTATTTTTCTAGATATCGGGGTAGACCAATCCTTGTTATGGGTGCTCGTTGCATACGCGCACGATTTAGGGATATACATAAATAACAGCAAACACCTTAGCATTACTAGCATATCTGGGGTATACAGTGATGGACAAAAAAATAAATACACCTGTAACCATTCCATGATTTGTTTTGTTTCAGCTATCTTACACAAGCTTTTAAAGAAACTGTTTTAGCAAAATACTTCTACAGACATTAGATAAAAATCCGCATATGTAAATAGTACAGTTACATATGTCCTCATTTTAGAAAGATTGTTAAAACTTCTAGAAAAGGCAAGTTTTAATGTGGATTAGGATACACGATTGAGCACTGAGAGGATAATTAAATGAAAATGATTAGCGGTCTTAAACCGGTGTTAGTACATGAAAAGAATATTTATCAATAATATTTGATAAACTATCCAAATACAAATATAAATATTTGGCGTGACAGGTCGATGGGACTCAGGGCTTAGCTTCTCACAACCATTCGTGTTGTGCGTGTATTATTCGTTAGACGAATGGAAGGGACGTACTGCTTAATACCGTGTCCGTAGGGAAATTTTTTATTTGAGAACCTTTTTCATGACATTTACACTCTTGGATGTTTGTCAGACGCTCACGAGTGGTGGGGCCATGAAAAGAATGTTAGGTGTTGTCTCGGGATCGAACCTCGATCCCCTCGCTCCGTTGTCTAATGCGCTAACCACTTGAGCCAGGGCATCAACTATTAAACTATTAGCTCCTGATAAATTAATTAATTTTTAGTTTTTTAGTCCGTTTTCCCATTATTTTGCGTGCTGTCAAATGCCAAATCGCCTGTGCTCAGATTGCTCAGTCAACTTGAGCTCATGGAGTATGCTCTGATCATGAAACACAAATGCGACAAACATTTTTGTTTGGAAACTGAAGCTCTGGTCCAAATTTGAAAATAAAATTGAATTTTGAATGGCTTTCTGAGGCAGTTTTAAACGTGTATACATACATATATGGCAAACATTGCCAAAACGTAAAACCATGCAAAACAGTTGCCTAGAACCATCCGCTCAGTTTCTGAACGGTCTGACTAATAAGTTACAATGGGCATCAAATTAGCAACCTACATATGTATATATGTACTATGAATCAAACTAGCTTTTGGATAATTGAATTTACTATGTACATACATATATATGTATAACTGCAAGCTAATGTGTGCACGAACATCATGTTCAAGTGCGTACACTTTTTCTGTCAAAAGCACATATGTATGTATACATCTAACCCGAGTTTTAGCGTAAACACAACGCAAATCATCGATCACCTATGTAAGAGTAATAAATTTCATATAGCATAGCGGTAGTATTGATCCAACAATTACCGCAGTGATTTTAATTAAGGAGACACAACTATTGCCGTAGGGTCCAAACTTGACTGCCCGACGAATCAACTTGATGGATACTACAAATACATATGTAGAAGAATGGAAATAGTCTACGCACTCAACAACGAACGTGATTATTTGTCAGGTGGTCTATCTCCCCATGATGGTTTTAGGTTGCACGGGATGCGGGTAAATATGTAGATTTGTCGTCGGCATGATAGAGGATATGTGAGTGCAATAGTCATTGACGTTTTCTATCCGGCGCGTGCACATATTCCCCACATCCACATAATATTAAAGAGCTAAAATCAAATCAGTGACTCCCACCCTATTACTCTTAATAGTTATTGCCGCTTGGTGGACCACGCATTGCTCCGATACATTTTTGAATTCACGAAAAGGATTTAAATTGCACTGCCATAAATAATGATATTAAAAATTGCAAAAAGAGATTAAATTTTGTATTAATGCAAATGTAGATTCGGAAAATGCGTGCGTGTGCACCGTGATGGGATAACACTTAAGAGAATTAAATTAGATTAATGCAATCGGACTGTGAATGAGCGAGTGTGTGCTATACCAGGCGGAACACTTGTTTTGGTGTATTTTTTTGTATGTAGAGCTCATAGAACCGATTATTCTTGATAAATGTTTAGATAGATAGATGTTTATTGTGCATACCGTTTTACAAAATTGATTCACAATCGCACATTTTACAACACTGAGACTGGACATACATATACATAAGTACATATGTATCTTTCAACTGAAATATTATTTTTGTTGACAAAAGTTGTTTGTATTTAAATTCAAATCTGAAGGAATATACCGGAAAAAAAATTCAATTTCAATATAAAGAAGGAACATATAGAAGAGCTACAATCCATTTGGAACGGATCGTTTGATATCTTATCCTTCTATCTATGGAGCCCTAATAACGTGGGCGTAGCATACTGTATTTTTTCCTCAAATTGAAACGATGACTTCGAACGCCTGAGGATATTACATGCAAATTTTCATAAAAATCGGTCTACACATCTTCGCAGATATGTTCAATGCTTGTCTCAAGGAAGGACTATACCCTGGCCAGTGGAAAAAACAAAGACTGGTTCTCCTACCAAAAGGTAATAAACCACCACAGGATCCCTCATCGTATAGGTCTCTATGCATGTTGGACAGCATGGGGAAAATACTGGAGCTCATCATAAGTCACATATTGGAGAGTACAATCGATGAAGCTGGTAGGCTTGCAGATCAGCAGTATGATTTCCATAAGGTGGGCTCAACGACGAAGTCGTGAATACCACGAAAAAAGCCATCGAAAGAAATCGATGCAAGGGCGGAAGTAAACATTACTGTGCAATTATTACGCTGGATGTTAAGAACGCCTTCAACACCGTAAACTGGAGAAACATCCAGTGAGCTCTTACCGCCAAGAGAGTACCAGAGTACCTGCTTGGCGGTAGTGCCGCAAGGATCGGGGGTAGAAGAAGAGGTTTAATAGGTTAAAATCCAACACTGTTACTTAGCTCAGTTTTGTCTTTAAAAGATTCTCACGTTCCAGCGCTAGAAAAAGACAATATTATTAGGAAACTTTGGTTTCTTATATGAAATATTGAAACTTACCGATCTAAAAGCCAAAAGATCTTAATGAATACTTTTGTTCTCTTTTAGTGTAAGTCCATGGTCAGGCTGAGAAAATTCATCTCAAAAGAATTTAAAGATATACCACCATCGCTTTAAAATACACTTTAAAGTTTTGCCAAAGTGTATTTTAAAAATTTGAAATTTAAATCAAAAAAAATGTCGCAGTACGCATTTATTCATATTTTGATAGAGAGAAATGAGAGAAATAATTTATAGATTATATTATATATAGATTAGAGAGATACATATGTAGGCAAAAGTATTATAGCCTTCGACTTGAATTCGGAAAACAGTGGGAAACATTGCGTTCAGTTATGACATTAGCTTATGCCTCCATATGTTGATTATGGTTGGGCCTTTTACGTTTTGTACTACTAGGGATACACAAGTTGTAACCCCTAATCTACATAAATCAAAACCAGTTAACTAGGATTTCTATAGTTATAAATAATCATAGGTACGAGTATATTAAGACTAGCAATAGAATGTCTCTATCACTTTGTGGCCCAAATTAGCGTAAACACACGATAAATGCCCCATTATTGGAAATGTCCACTACTTTACACAGAAATAATTTGTATTTATTTTTCATATTGTGGGACAAAAATATTGAAAAATTCATTTGGCCGATTTGAATGTAATTCGTTTAATTTTTATTGTGTAGGCAGCGGTTCCCAATCTTTTTGGTCGCGGTGCACTTTTCAGGAGAGAAATTCGTCAGGGTGCACTACGTCGTCTATGTAATTTTTGGCAATTATAGCCAATATATTTATAATTTGGAAAAATAAGTAAGGTTAATAACAATATTAACTGAAAAGTAAGGAATTCATAAATACATGATACCTATGAAATTTGTGCCTGTTTCGATCTGCACAATGCTGCTATGTATATCTGGTTGAATTTGAAAGAACTGCAACCGGATATTTGGCTCTGCATCAAGGCGGGATCTATATTTCGTTTTGGTGGCAACGTATGCAGAGAATTCTGATGCACAAGTTGTTGCAAACGGCAGAAGAATTATTTTCGCTTTATCCGACAAAATTTGAAATTCGTCCTTCAACATACACTAGAATTCTGACAGTGACTTCTTAGGTGCAACATATTCTTTTATCGTAGTATCTGAAATTAAATCTATTAAACATTCATACTGCTAAGATGTCACAGAAGCTGGATTTTCTGACGCGGCAGAGTATGGGTTTGCAACCCACGCGTTTTCTGTAATGTCGTCATGGTATTATTTCGAAAAATAAGAGTGTACTATTTATCTATCAAGCAAACTTAGGTGAATGTGAAACTTATTGAAGATATCGTGGGGAATGTTTGAATATTTGTTTCTGGACAGAACGTCTGGCCTTCATGGCCCCACTTCTCGCGAGCGTCTGACAAACATCCGAGAATAAAACTGTTATGAAAAAGTTTCTCAAAAACGAAAAATTGCTCTTCGGAAACGGCATTAAACAGTAGGTCCCTTCCATTCGTGTAACAAATATAACACGCACAACACGAACCTGTCGCGCCAAAAATTTGCATTTTTATTTGTATTTATCACAATCGACAGCTATAACTTTGAGGTAGTAAGGGACTTTGTCTACCTTGGGTCTTGTATCTATTCCGAGAACAACATTTCAGCAGAAATAAAACGAAGAATAACTCTTGCCAATCGCTGTTTCTTTGGGCTGAGAAGGCAATTGAGTAGTAAAGCCCTATCCCGAACAAAAATGTAGACTCTATATAAGACCTTGCTCATCCCAGTCCTTCTTTATAGCGCTGAAGCATGGAGTTTATCGAAAGCGGATGAAGATATCCTCGCTCGTTTCGAAAGAAAAATTCTTCGTTAAATGTTCGGTCCCGTTTGCGTTGGCGGGCTATGAAAGAGGAGATTCAACGACGAACAATATGATCTGTTCAGCGACATCGACCTATTAAAAAAACTGCGCATCAGTGTTTGAGATTTAGGGACACCGGAGTAGAATTATCTCCGCTCAGTTTTAACGTCGTGCAGCTTTTTAATATAGCGACAAAATAGTTTAGCGGGATCAATGGTATCTAGAATATCTTTTTTATTCGGGGCATTATCAATATTTATAGTACTCATGTTTTAAATAAACGATATTATATGCATTTGTAACAACATTCGTGTTTAAGAATATAGGACGAACAAAACAAAAACAAACAAATGTTTTCGCGACAGGTTTATGGGTCCCGGGGCCTAGCTTCTCACAACCATTCATGTTGTCCAAGACTACGAATCCACACAGCAACCTGGCGCTCTCCAGATGGTCGAACCGCCAACCAAATCGACCACGTGCTAATAAATGCGAGGCATGTATCCGACATTCTGAATGTTAAAACTTTCAGAGGGGCAATCGCCGACTCTGACCATTTTCTTGTTGCAGCTAAATTCAGAGCTCGACTATCCAATGAGAAGAAGCTGCCAACCGCCTAGAAAAAGAACTTCAACGTTGGCAGCCTTAGCATGACTGGAGTAGCCAGAATCTACAGAGAGCGCCTGAGCGAAAGAATCTCTGCTGAGCATTCACCACCCATAAACGCCAACAATCTGTGGAACCAGTATCGAACCACCCAAAAAGAGCCCTTGTTATGATTATGAATGTGTGCATCGAAATAGGTGACAGGAAATGCACACATGCAAGTGGTAGGTATTAGATGTCACCTTCGCTTCTATAAACATATATAATGCGATCTCTAGGTTTACTGTATCCGACAGTTACTCTTTTTCCGATCATCGCTATCTGGAATATGAACTAGAAACAAGCGGCAACTCTTCACCATAAATTTTCCGTAATCGACTTAGAACTGACTGGCCAAAACACACATTCTTTCAGCTAAACTATCCAGTAGTGTACACAATGAATCATGGGCGGAATCTGATGAATCAGCGCTCAACCTGCTTATGGACATTCACTTCCCCGGCTGTACGCCTAGCAATGCTCCTGCTCTGATAAATAGGTAAAAGTGATATTTATACCTAAAGCAGGCAAAACATCGCATACCCTTCCGAAAGACGTTAGACCAATCAGCTTAACGTCTTTCCTTCTCCACGTTACAGCACGCCCTTCACTAAATCATCCAATTTATCGAAAAATCCCTCTCAATTAAATAACTCACACTGGTGTCTTTCCTAGTCATTGAGGAAGCTTTCAACAACATATTTGATAATCAATGCCCTACGAAAGCTCAATATCTGCGAAACAGTCTGCTGCTTTATAGAACACATGCTTAAAAGCAGGATAATCACTGCATTCTTCAGAAGCAGAAATGTCAAACGACAAGCACACCGTGGTACACCTAAGGGGGCATATTGTCTCTATTACTATGGAGAAGAAATCCAACCTAATTATATTTGAAAAGATCCAACGAGTTGCATGTCTCAGTATTACTGGTGCACTAAGAAACTCTCCCACTGCAGCGCTTCAAACCATTACTCCCAATGGACATCGTCAGCAACAACTGGCTGCCTGTTCAGCAATAAGGCTGAGAAGCTCTAAACAATGGAAAGAGCAACATATTGGACATGCCAGAATATTACTGATGGTTTGTCATTTTCCACAGGTCCACCGACCACCTACCCGATGAATACAACTTCAACATGGGCTACAATTCCTCATTACCAGACAGAACTGAATAGACACAACGGAATGTCCTGTACCACGCTGTCAATTTTCACTGATGGGTCCAAAACCGAGGACAGAGTCGGTGCTGGTGTCCAAAACCTGGATATTCACCTCTCCTTTAATCTACCAAACTATTGCAGCGTTTTACAAGCCAAAGTCACTGCCATACATGAAGCTGCTGACTGGCTGGCGGTTAATGCAGTATCAGCAGCGGATATTGTCATATACATCATATACACGCAGGCAGCCATCAAATACCTTGCATCCAGCACACCGAGATCCAAGGCAGTGAAAGACTGTCGCGTATCTCTTAACGAGATACATATGTAGCTGGACAGGACAACCTCACCCTTTTCAATGATCTAAACGATCTTAATAACGCCTGCACGGCTAAGATTAGCTCCTTCACACAAAGGAGTGAATGGTTCCCAGAGTAAGAGGGTGATTCACTCACCTTACACATCGGCAGAACAATGGACCTCCTCTGGTCTAAGTGCATTTTCCCATCGAGGGCCGGTCTTAACCAACCAACCAACCAAGCATTGCAGCGCAAAACAAGAGCAGCGAGAAAAGAGTATCGAGCCAGAAGAAGGGAGGAGAAGAAGTCTCCCAGCTCAAGGAAATCGAAGAGTACCGCCACCCCTCCCAGTTTTGATGAGGTCGGCTCAGCTAACAAAAAGTTGAAGAACAACAAGGCCGCCGGCTCTGATGGTCTACCTACAAGACGATGGCCGGGTTCGGGATCCCGGCTAAACTGATCCAGCTGTGCCGTGTGACGCTGGAAAACACGCGGTGCAACATGCAATTCGGAAACAGTTTCACCGAACTATTCCAAACATGCACCGGGTATCGGCAAGAAGATACGACTTCTTCAATATTGTGCTGGAACAGCTAGTATGCAGGGCAGGTGTGAACACGGAAGGCACTGTCTTTAACAAATCTGTCTAGCTGCTGGGATACGCAGACGACATCGACATCATTGGTCTCTCCCAGCGCCCCTTTTTAGAGTCTTTTACGGCAATTGAAGAACAGGCGAAAGGAGTTAGCCTTGAAGTGAATGAGGACAAAATCAAGTACATGTTGTCAACAAACAAAGAAGCATCTGTCCACCGCCTAGGACAAAACGTCGCTGTTGGCAACAGTAACTTCGAAGTGGTTAAGGAGTTTACCTACCTCGGAGTAAATATCAACTCCACGAATGATACCTTAGTGGAGATTCGACGAAGTCTTACCCTAGGAAATCGGTGCTACTTCTAATTGGCGAAACAAATGGGTTCAAAACTCCTAACTCGGAAGACGAAATGCATGCTCTACAAAACTTTGATCCTGTTAGTTCTGCTGTATGGAGTGTTAGATGATAAGCAAGAAACCAGAGCGGATTGTAAATACTTTCGAGAAAAAATTCTTCGTTGTATATTCGCTCCCTTATGCGAGGAGGGCGACTGGAGGAGAAGATATAACCGCGATCTCTTTGGATGTAGTCCAAAAAGCTAAAACACGTCTACTACACTTGCTCGGCCACATCGAACGAATGGACAATAATGTTCAAGCAAAGATGATCTTCGAATCGACAAGGAAAACCGAACCTCTATTTTAAGGATTCGCTATCGCGGATGCCAGGGTACTTAGTCTGACAACTGAAAGCAGAGTGCCCGTAATCGAAGAGAGTGGAAGGCTGCCGTGTCTCAGGCAGAGACTCTTCACGGGTCGGGAACCCGTTAAGTAAGTAAATAAAATTTTATTAAATATTGTTCTTTAATAGTTAAATTATCGAAGATTTAAATAGTTATAATTATGAATGTGGCGCAGTTTACCATATATGAATCTTGAGATTCCTGTCGCAGCATTACTTTCTCTTTCAAAATCGATTGCAACAAACTCCAAAGAGGTTTTCCCTACCGAATTTATCACTAAAATCTCTTGAATTTGTTTGTAAATTGAGTGCGATCCTACTTAGATCTCAAATGTTGAAACTGCTGGAAGGTTTGCGAAAAATGTATCTATGTACTTACAGTCTCTTGTTGGAAACAACAGAGTGGAAGCTGCTCTTCCTAAAATATTAGTCATGTTTCTTTTAGTTCCCGCAGTAGGCACCTATGCAAATGTGCATCAGTAGTATAACAAATTGTATCATCCTCTTCGACCGTTTTATATTAAATTTAAACATTTGCTATTCTACCATCATTCACTGGAATATAAAATAAAATTTGCATAAGAAACATCGTGAATTCATTTCGCATAAAATTTCCATCAATAATAGGTACTTGTACCTTGCCTTCATTTAAGGATACATACTCGCGCCGACCCGTCAGACTGCCTACTAACTTCTGTAGCGCTATAAAACAATTCGGTGAATTGTTTTGCCTTAAAGAATCTACCGACATGGCTTTTGAAAATTGTAATGGACACTGGATGAATATGAGGATTATCCATAAAACAAAGTGCTGACACATGGATTCACATAAAGGGCACTACAGTACTTCAAACACGTATATACATATGTACATACGTCGTTCTGTGTTAATTCCATCCCGATTCATTGCTTACGTTTTCGATTTCGAGTTCACTTGGAGAAATTAAGTATTTTCGGGTGGGAATCGTCCCAACTATACTTACACAATGCCGCCAACTGTCTTTCTGTGCCACTTGGGAAGTAATCACCGCTTGTACTGTAGATACACACATGGATATGTACATACATATGAATAAGTTTTATGATTCTCTCGGTTAGGAGGCGAAGAACGATAGTCGTTGGATATCCTTGATTTTATATTCAGATATGTACACATGTACATATTTTAGTGTAGGGATGTATTTGGGGGAAGGTAGAAAATCTGAATAAGCGACAAGGAAGAGGGAACTCATTAGCCAACACATTGCCGCCTTCAGGCCGGATAGTTGATGGCGCTCACACTCTGAGTCATGAACTAATTAACCAAAATGTCCTTTTAGACAAACAGCACATATGGTCGAAAGAATGAAATCGTGTGCGTGTTATACATACGCTTTCGCTAATATGGATGGCCATATGTAAGTATGTATGTAGGTGAAATTGAGAAATCGTCGTCGTTTTGTTCAAACGTAAGTTAAGCGATTTATTGCACGATTTATTGTGCTGACGCAATAGATTTTATGAAGGCGCTTCTGTCCTATCAAAGGAGTGCTGTAGATTTGGTGTAATTAGGCAGAAAATTATTGCTCGTTTTAATACCTCGTAGAATATTCTAAATTCCTTCAACACCAAGGACCAAAACGAAATAAGAAAATGATTGATGATTTATTTGTAAAGCAAAATAAAGTGCACTATTGAGTAGTACATGATTGCACCTATAAGCTATTGGTTTATGAACTATTCAAATCCTTCCGAAACGAAATTATGAAATTCCGACTCCTTAAGCATGAAGTCTGGTGAAGTGGGCGTAGTATTCTGAGTTTTTAACAGACCGCTATAGTTATTTTTCAAATTTCATAAAATTTTAATTTTTCTTAATTAAGCGCAACTTATGTACATATGTACGTACAAAAAATACAAATACAGTATTTTTTCTCATTATGTACTCTACAATCCGAACCCGCCCCAATTTTTGTACGCTGTAATCCGAATTCAAACTAAAAGAACGTACAAACGCATTGGTTTTAACAGAAATTTTAGTTTTTACCGTAATTTTGTTTGTTGTTACTCGACTTCTGGGCGAGTCTTCTGGAGACCATAATTATGAATGTATACGTACATATGTACATATGTATGTATACACATTGTCATTATTCATTCTTGCTTGCTGGTTTTTACATGCATTAGTTTTTATAATAGTATCTACATATGTATTTATTTTTATTGCAATTTTGGGTTTTAAGCAGCAATAAATATGGATTTGTTTTGTTAAATAACCAATTTTTTGCTGTTTTCGTCCTGTACTCATTAGTCCGAATAATTTGATAATCCAAATACCCCCTTGCAATAATTGATTTGGATTAGCGAGACATTACTGTACAATTTTTTGGCGCGACAGGTCCATGAGACCCAGGGCCTAGCTACTCACAACCACTCGTGCTGTGCGTGTTATATTCTTCAAACGATTGAAAGGGACCTACTGTTTAATGCCGGATCCGAACGAAAGTTTTTTGTTTTCAGAATTGTATCTACTGTGTGTTTTTTATATTCCAGGTCGATGTGCTTTGGCTCCATTTGGGTTGTGGTTGAGATTTGTCAGACAGTTGAAACTAGTAGTATACATATAACAGTCTATAATTGAGTATTTAACGTCGCGACAACGTTTTAAAAGGCGTTAGTTGCTACAGCAGCTGAAGTGATCCAAGGCCCGCTTCTATGCAATATTATGAACGACGGAGTACTGCGCCTAACACTGCCACAAGGAGTTTTTTTTTTTTGGAAAGACCCTTGCTCATATGGCTGACACTGCGACCTAAGAAGATCTATTGTATCAAACGGTAATACTAAGCCAAGAGACGTTCCACCTCCCTTATGAAGGATAGTACGTCCTTAGCAGCGGAGTACCTCAGCTCTGCTGATGAACATATTTCTTTGTGGAAAATACGCTTCCTTAACCAATGTAATGCTGGGCATTGACAGAGAATGTGCTCAGAGGATTCGACATCTTCTAAGTAGAACCTACATTCCGTTTCTCGGCACAGATTGAGTTTGTTAAGGTGATAACGCAGGACGCAGTGGCCTGTGAGAAAGCGCACCAGCTTCCTAATGCTTTCCTTATCTAGATTAAGGATTTCCTTGTAGGAAAAAGGCCTGATTAATCGCTTGGATTGTCTCAGCCCGGAAAATTTTCCCAGTGGGCCAGACGAAGTTTGTGTTCACAAGTATTAATCAGCGCTGTGGCGGTAGCCCAGTTGACACCACAGTAAGGTTCAGGCCCTATGAATGCAGAATCTGAGCCAGTTCTAGCTTTCTACCTCAAATAACCTTCCGAAACAGTACTCCCTGATAATAATGTCGGGGATAGTACAGAATATGTCCTTTTTGGGAATTGAGTCAAGAATTTTCAGGTGTCCCGCATGGTCGCCTGATTTATACTTGTATTCTAGTTGCAGTTTAATGGCGCATCTGGCGGCTGTCTTCCTAATGAAGATTTGTAAGGGAGGAAGCCCAACAAACGCTTCTAAAGCTGCCGTAGGGCAGGTGCTCCTGGCACCCGTAATGCCGAGACATGCAATCCTGCAATTAGCCTGCGGGATGGTTCATGGTAGACGAAACATGCTACATATAACACTGCCACAAGGAGTTAGGATAATCGGATTCGCTGACGACACCGTCGTAGTTACCGTGGCCAAACACATCCACGAAATAGAGTCAGCCACAAACGAAGCAATCGCAAGGGTCAAAGATCCGCCGGCTAAGAACTAGCAGACCACAAATCTGAGGATGTTCTGTTGCGTGCAAATATTGCGCGAAATTCCTTATCCGCTCCATCCCTCCCAAAAGGACCCATCCACATTTTGCTTTGCGATCGTTGAGCGTTCCTGCTTGAATTTCTCAATCAGTGCTCACATCTTCGTTAAGCCTCAAGGGGGATGACAAAGTAGGCATCTCGGAGCCAGGCAGGTACCCTGAAGCAGGAAAGAGCCAGCCAGACTGCCTGGAGACTCGTCCTGACCACATCAATTAGAGGATATCAATAACGCTAAAGTCTGCCATCTTTAAACCTAAAAAATAAAAAATAAGTGCCAAACCTAAAATCGAAAATGTAAAGGGTAGTTTCCGACTTCCTGGGTTTCTCCCATGTTTGTTAACTCTTAGGTAGGTAGGGCTGAACTGAAATTCAAGTCTTGTTTTTCTTACACATGATGACATGAAGCCTAATAAAGTGGGCGTGGCATTTTGCATTTTCGATGGAATTGATAACATTGAACGTATCTTGTTCTTTTGTAAAAATGTTCCCAAAAAGTGGGCGTGGCAGTATATGGTATTCAGGTGAATTATAGAAAACTTCAAGGCCTATTAATTTTGTTTTAACAAATTTTTTCGACTTCTAATAAACAATTTAAAACTTAAATTTTTGAAAAGTGGGCGTTTCAGTTTTAAAATGTTGGTACGTCATATCTTTGCATTTGTCATACCAACCTCAGATATTAATTTTAAGCCCAATCACTGAAGAAATAGCGGAGAAATAGTCAATTTCTAAAATTTCCGTTATACGCATTTTTCGCCCAAAACGTGGTATGCCATCTAATAGGATATGCCCAAACTAACTCGCATATGAAATCTTATCAAAATCGTTAGAGCCGTTTTCGAGAAAATCCATTTTTAGTAAAATCGGCCTTAAGTAAAGTACCCTTAATTTTGAGGTTAGAATGAAAATTTCAATTTCTCCTCTAGGGATCATCCCGCAGACCTCAGATATGCAGTTTGAATTAAATCCGTCTAGCCGTTTAGGCTGCAGTCGAATATACAGACAGACAGACAGACATCTAGACAGACGGAATTGGAGGACCCACTTTTTTGGACTTCTCCATCCTAGTAATGTCAAGTTTGATTAAAATCTCGAGTTCGAAATTTTTCACGAAACCAATACTTGCCCTATAGGTATATGTAGGTGCAAGTAAAAAGAATACCTAGTGATTGTGGCGGAGACATACCACTCCCACCCCGTACACAGGATAGGAATGGATTGGTCAGAAGTTCGAGGACCCCAGTGGAAGGATAGAAATATCAGGATTTAAAAAGATAAGTACAATTTTAGTTGAAAAATTTCGTAGCGATAAGTTGTTTTAAAGTAAGTCCGGTCAGCCTTCGTATTCGTTTTTTTTTTTTTTAACCGTAGCTTTTTTTGCTACTCGGTAACATCGCGACCCGTTCTCTTTGGAACCGTAGTTAACGAAACCGGAAGGAATTTCGAAACTACCCAGTAAGAACAATCAGTAGTTTCCGAACAATATCGGACGAAACGGCCTGTGTCATAGCCGGAATAATCCCTATCTACTTCCTCGCGAACGAGATGGTAAGGGTTCACGAAAGGAGAAGGTCCAGCAATCAAAAAGTAGTTATTGCCAAGAAGATAAAAAAGGAAAAAAAGGCAATATCAATAGCTAAGTGGCAGACTAGGTGGGATAACAGTACGAAATGCAGATGGACCTATAAGCCACTACGCCACCATCGAGGCGTGGATAAACCAAGTGAATGGGGACTGCAACTACCACCTTACCCAGTTCCTATCGGGGCACGACGGCTATCGGAAATATTTACACAAATTTGGGTATGATAGCTCACCTTTGTGTCCAGATTGTCAAGATCAAGAGGAAGACACAGATCATGTAGTGTTCCATTGCAGTCGCTTGGATTTAAGCTTGGGTATTGCTATCCTCACTTCGTTTTGGTCAGGTGGATGGAAGTTTTGGCTATCATCGTCTATGTTAAATGGTTCATTCTACCTGACAGCTGGATTATCGTCCTCGTCGGTGTTATACAGTCTGCAAAAGAAATTTTTCCATATTCCACTGTGACTCTATTACGAGGTTTCCTTCTTTATCTCTACAGTCTTTTGTACGGATCATTTGGCCTGACACATTCCTTTTACCTGTTAGTAAAACTTCTGTACATTATTCCTAGAGTATAATCTCTCAATACTTAACGCTGACAATTTTCCGCATTTTGTTTGACATTGTTGACCTCGGCTGACAACAGCTTGATTTCTTGTCCTTTATTTTCCTTTTGATACAAAGAAATCATTGTGAAAACACTGTTTGTGGGCTTTGATTTCTCCAGAATCTTATAATGTCGTCATTGGATTCTTATCAAAGCGAAAGAACATATGTGGTAGGTAGATCAGGAAAGTAAGGTAGATTTGCACTGGCACGCATTAGAAATTGCAAAATTGTTCGTATCTTATCTTCTATTTATATAAAAATGGTGTGAAAAATGTATAGTAATTCAATCAATTGAGAACGACTGGACCGATTTCACTAATTCTTTTTTTGTTGTGTTTGTTATTATCAGGAGAAGGTTCTTATGAAAGAAAAAATTAAGAAAGTTGCGCGGAAAATTAGAAAATTTAAGAAAACTGACCATATTAACTTAGCGCTTTTAAACTTTTCTAATGTATCCTTATGGCGTTTGATATAACTGTCAGTCGATTGACAGAATGAATAATAAATTTGAAAAAAAATTTGTAGTCACTCTCCGGCGTTGGCAATAAGGAACCTGTTAGATGGTATATTTGACCCTGAATCTGCAAAGGTAAACAGATAACGAATAGGTGTAATATAGGATATTGTACAGCAAATTGTTTGTACTACCATGTGGCAGCACTGCCATTCCCCCATTAAATATACTCACTTCTGGCTGCTTTTGGCAATTCACCGAGCTACAAACGTACTTTAAGCCAACGTATGTATTTTGCATAAGGCACGTGGTGTTAAAAGTTTATTGTTAGTTAAAACAGGACAACGACTGTCGGGTCAGCTAGTTTATAATAAATTTATTAGAATGTGCGTAGAAAATGAGGGAGGAACATGTTTTAGGGGTTTCTATTCTTCACTCCCTATGAGATTAGAGCAACTGTATTTTACATGCGGTGAATCCGAGAGGGTCCATTTTATCTTTAAAATGTGGTTCAAAGTTTTTGAGAATATAAATTTCTGTATATATGTATGTACATATATATGTTCCATTTATGATCCTGTTTTTAGTCCTTCAAACCTGATTGTCGCATGCAGGACATCAACATCCACTATTATTTATGTCTGTGTCTCAAAAATATCTATGTATCTAAACACATAAATAAAAGCAAAATATCAAAGATACATGCAAGCAGAATGTTGTTATTGTCATCAAAATCGAACTATAAATACTCACATCGTTTTTGTTTTCAACATTTTTCTAGACACAGATGTACATATATGTACATATACATATGTACGATACTACTCTTAACGATCAGTTTTGGCGTATACGAATCTATCAGGGATTTTAAGCAGCACTGCACTGTCAGTAAAATCCTTAAAGTTAGAGAGTTTTATAAAACTATACACATACTCAACACACTCTTACATACCTTTTTAGTAGTTGTAGAAAAACTTTCTTCTATCTATAAAGGAAAAGGAAAAAGAAACTTTTATTACCTTCAACCAATTTCCTAGGCGAAAAGTTTAATGATCGGATTTTGTGGTGTATCCCAATGACATCCACCTCAATCCCCACATTTAGTTGCTTTATCCAAGGACGAAAAAAAGTATATCCTCACAATCCCCTGTTCCGCTATAAAATTTGAAAATTCCTACAAAGTAAACCTGATAGAGAAAAGGAGAGCGACACACAGCCCTATGAACTGATACACTGATACACCCTGTAAAATTAAGTATTTAATTATGTTAAGATTTATTTCGTTTTTAACAACCGGGGATAAATGGCTCGAAAGGATTTTGCAGAACTTTTCGGGCTGCCATCTAGGATGGCTGACTATCTAAGTTCGGTCGTGGATGTTGATGATGGCGATGGTGGTGGTAGGTGGATTCGTAATTACCCACCATGAGTTGTGGTGGATTATTGTCTTAGGGATGAAATTGTTGGATGTCTATATGTGTAAATGTGTGTGTGTGTGTGTATATATACAGAGGCGAAAAGTAAAAGAAACGAAAACCTTGCTCTTAGCTGGAGTCACTGTCTATCTTGCCTTTTAGAATGCGGTAGCGGCATGGCTCATCCCGTAAATTTAATTCGTTGTGTCTTTTCCTTTGCAAATCAGTTTTTCAGGAACCGAAAATAATATCTCATTGCCATACAGAGCACATAGGAAAAGTTTTGCTGTAAAGGCAAAGGCAAGGCGTGCGGGGTTGGTTCTTACAAAAGTGTTGGAGATCAAGAGATTAAGGACCTCATTGTGTACTTTGCTTCATTAAGTCACTTTTCAGTGTGAGATGTTCCGGTATGCTATGCGCAAAACAAAAGGACAAAAGAATCTTTTTGTTACTTTTGAAGGAGGCAGAAGGGACTTGTGGTAGATGAAGTAGCGCGGTGAGAAAGTATCTTCAATTGGGGTTGCCTTATTAAATTCATTTATTTTTGTGGTTTTTTGTGTTTTAGAGGATACCTACCAAATACTGTGGGGGAAACTAATAGATGAGCTTTTTATTTGTCGTGTTTACAAGCGGAAGGAAGAGAGCATAGTTAATGTGAGCATGGTTTCGTTAGTTTAGGTTAGTTAAGTGCATTATTTTAATGTAAAGTGATTTGAAATCTGTCTTCTTTTATATTATACTAAGCCTAGGACTTGTTAATCTTGTTACTTTATTCATATGAACCAAATAAGAACATTTATAGTGGAACATAATATAGACGTAGTGATTCTATAACGTTGCCTTTGGGAAATTAAAAGAAAATGAAAAGGTAATAGATAGAGTATAAAAATAAAACGGACCTGTTTGGAGTAAGCGGTAAAATTTTTTTTGCTTTCATTGCAACGCAGACAAATTTTTATTGACTGTTCCATGGCTAATGCTATTTAATTTAATGCAATTAAATGCAATTTAAATCACAGAAGCACAGAAATTTAAGTTTCTAATTAATTAATTAAATCAAGGCTCCATATTTTTGTATAAGTATTTAGTCTGAATATATTGTTGTAACATGCACAATTAACTATTTTCTAGCTGCAGTGCCTCCTTCAAAACTGTTCTGCACCATGTCTGAGTGCCAGGTTTTCTGCCAACTTTAACTAGTTATACATCTGTCACCATTTTAAAACTTATGATCAATCTACTTCGGACGTTGGTTGGCCATTCTCTGTTAAAACTGTTGGTTGGGCTAAAAAATCCGTAAGAAGGTGCATGCGCATCTGTTAATGAACGTTTGCAGCTTTTTCGTGATAGTACCTACTCGTCACTCTGCAGTCTGTGCTGCATCCATATAACAGCACGAACTCCACGTAGAAAGCAGAACTCCTTAGTGTTTAAGCTAATTGCATTACTACAACATATTTTGAACAGTTCTCTTCCATCATTAATCGAGACAATACTCCCAAATCTTTTACCATCTTTACCAGTTGTTCAGTAAGGCATACTTAAACTGATGAGTTCGTTCTACAGCCGTTAATTTTTGATTTAATCTGCCTCCCCTTCCACACCTGCTGTTTTCTAGTGGAGTTACAGTGTATTCAGGATGTTTAAGTCGCTATGTTTCTTCGATAGCGACGTGAACGCCGCCGCCGATTTGATCACAAACACCATTCTCCTTGGCATAAAGTCCTTAATTCCTAACCGAATACTCTATAGATTGTAAAGCTGCAGGAAATGGTAAGTTATCAGAAGCCTTCGAAGTCCAAAACGGAGTTCAGCAAAGTTGTATTTTATCGTCACATCTTTTCGTGGTGATAATAAGCAAAGTTATTAGCGTAGCACTGTCAGAGGAAAGCAGAGGTGTTCAATGGACAATGACATCTTACCTGAAACATCTTGATTACGCTGACAATATCTGCTTGCTTACACACAGGGTTTTGGATCTACACCAGATGAGTTAGAATCTGCAAGCTGAAGCCAGTAATAAATCGTCAGCTTATGAAATATCTTGAATCACGAAAACTCCTCAATGACTGGCAGTATACGATTTTTATAGCAAAAGCACCACTTGTGATTTTGGCGTATATCTCACCGGGTGTTAACAACAGAATAAAAATCTGGAGCAACTATCTATAAAATGTATAGCTGGTTACTTGATCAGAGATGTTGGGCTACGGCTAGGATAGCTGACTCAGTTCGAAAATCCAATTTCTAAATGGAAATGGTACGTAGTTCCCTATTGCGTCACCACTCCTAACAAGTAAATGAACATTTTTGCTTCAATTTTTGAAGTATTTTCTGTAGTCTTATCAGGTTTGTTATTCTTACCACATGAAAGGAAAGAAGCTGACTTATGTTTCAAAAAAACAATACTGACACGGCAAATTCTTTTGCCATCAAGCCTGTAATTATTTAGTTACATTTTTCCAAATTTCTTTGCCCACACCTTTACATCTTTAACCCAGATGATTCTATCAATCATACCCTCAAGTGACTGCCATTAACCGTCAAAAGAATAAGCCCTTCTAATGGCACTGAGTAACAAGAGTCATCACCCACCCATGGCCACTGAGTACTAAAGACTTAAGTGAATTCCATCAAGCCTTGACATAAATCTGCGTTGATACCTATTTCCCCACCACGTTGTCTTTTACTGAAGTTTCCTAAAAGGATATTAAATTACAAAATAACGTTCATCTAGTGTTTTTCTCTACTACTACTACTCCCGTTGCCTATGACTATTCAAAAGACCATACTTACATGCCACTTCATTGCGAACACATAGTCAACGAAAGGATTTCTCAAATAAATTCCAAACAGGTGTCCATTTCCTAGTGAAAGGATATTAGCACAGCTATCACCTATACCCCCTCCCACAACAATTTACCATTCGCAGCCGCTTATAAATGTATCAACAAATGATCAATCAATCATCAGCGATGAAGTTGTACAATAGAGCATGCCTTCTAACCGGATGTGGAAGGTCTTGCGTCAGGTACTGCTACGTTGCCAACACCATTTCCTTCAACTTCCACTACCACCATCAGCCCTTCATGGATTCCATGATGAATGATCAAAGTTTAATTCATGGTTTGATTGGAAATGGCAGTGCCAAAAGGGTGGGGTTGAATTATTGAACGACTATACTCTGTTATCCGGTTACGCTTCAAATGCATGAGGTTAAGTGGATCTGAGTTTTTTCTCTTTATACATACATACATACATACATACATACATACATACATTCATACATGCATACGTACATCACAAAAAAAAAATTCCTCAAATTTTAGAGCCAGCAGTGTGTACTCTTGTACATGTTCCATTCGCCAATTAGGCCTCAAGGATTTGCATGCACTTCCATGTGCCCAATGTTGACACTGCCGTCAACCAAATTCCAAACACACATCGAAACATAATTATTATGTTGATGCAATTATGAAGTTAATACTAAAACACATTAAGGTGATTACGTGAATGTGTTTAAACAGCCGGAGTGGTCGTGTGAAGGAGGAAGGAATCCAGATAGACAGAGGAGTTGCTGTATGTATGCGTTGAGTGCTCGCACTTCCAAATAACTCGTGGTGGAATTTTCGAAATGGAATTTGTGAAATTCAAAGTTCATGCCGTTGCGTTGGTGGTACGAGTAGCTGTGGAAGTGTGTATAGAGTAGCGAAGGTAGTTCGTAGGTCTTTACTATCGATGTTCGATCCATTTAAGGGATTTGTTCATGAAGTAAGTACGTGTGTAGACATTTGGAATATGAAAGAAGGATTAACACTGTTGGTTTTGATGACACTGAATAAATGGTTCTGCTGCACATGTAAATACAGATATCAATGCAACACTGGCCTTAATTATGGCTTAATAGACTATTTGGTCGGTGGTGATTGTGCAAAATTGTTGGTTGCTGTGGTACATTGAGTTTTTGGCTGCTTGAAAGAGAGAATAGAAGGCGGCCGGCATATGAACACATTTATGAACATAGTCCCCATATTTCGGCATCTGAATGTCGTACACCCGAGTACATTAACATATCCCACTCCCTTTAACACTATAGAGTTAAAAGAGAACTCACTCACTGAAAATTTATTTACATACATATGTATGTACCATTGGTAGGCAGTTAGCAACTAGCTCGATAAGGGTATTACATACATACATATATGAAACAGCCTACACTGTATAGTGCAAGTAATAGTTTTACGAAAAATTTTAACTCGAGATTTTAATCAAACTTGACATTACTATGATGGAGAAGTCTGACAATTCTGTCTGTCTGCTGGACGAATTTGGTCAAGTCTGTAGTATTGAGTCACAACTTGAGATGAAATCGGAATTTTCATTCTAACCTCAAAATTAAGGGTACTTTATTTAAGGGCGTTTTCAGTAAAAATAGATTTTCTCGAAAGCGACTTTGATAAAATCTCATATTTGGGTTACCTTGGCCATATGCTAGCAGATTATATTCATAATCCGGCAAGTTAATGACAATATACGGGTATAACATAAGGAGTATTGATAAGATATAAATATTGATAAGTAAAAGTCTTGTAAAATTATTGGCAAAATAATTTTTCGCTTCAGAGTGAGAGTGTAGTAAACCTAGCACAAAATCCTACCAAACTAAAGCATTAAATTGAATCATTTTTGCACTTCCTACATTGTATTATATAACTCTACATACAAAGCATTATGTTCTGAGTGACAACAAAGTCAAGCGCCACAAGTAGTGCACAATGTCATAGTGCATTGCACCGCCCTATGAATGCGTCAGTTGGGAATTGGCTGAAACATTGTTGTTGCACTGATTCGTGCAGAATAGATACAATGTGTATCAAGTTTTATAATTTGTAACCCGAAATTTGATGGCACGCGACCCACTTAGTATCAATATCCATGGGAAATGCTACCCTATTAGTGATAGGTACATATATAAGACCCAATATTTTTGGAAATAAAATTCAGAATCATTTTGACTCTTGAAGCAACTTGTTTTTCTTTCTGTGGCAGACACCTATAGCATTCGTACCCTGCTCTACGACTAAGGACTATTGCGTTACTTATTTACATAAGTCCTGTAACATCTCAAGGCATAGGGGCATATGGCGTCAACAACGCCTGCGTGTTCGGGTTTCTGCAATGCGTTTCAACTCACTCCAGCTTTTTCCCAGTATCCTCAATTCCTCTTCCACTGTTCTTCTCCATGTTTGTTTAGGCCTAACCGATCTTCTACCTGACTGTGTGAGTGGTGTGTGGCCGTAAAGTGTGACCAATCCATTGCCACTTTCTCCTCCGTATGGAGACGTCTACAAATTAAGATCTTTGTTGCGGATGTAGTTCGGCCAAAAACTCTTTCATATGTTACGTACACATCTATTTACGAAGGTTTACAACCTTCGAGTGACAATGCTGGTAACCTTCCAAGTACTACACCATGTAGGTAGTATTGATTCTACAGTGAATCTGAAGATGGTTTTTGTGATGAAAACATTCTAAATTTTTGATGGCATTCCAAATGCAGCTTTAGCTTTGCCAATTCTGATGCATTGAGTTCGGTGCCACCTTTGGACTAGTCAATGCTTTCTAAACTTAGAAAGTTTTTGACTTTCACGACCTGTTGTCTGGGAATGTTGAGTTAAGCGTCGGAGTTTCAAATGCTCCGGTTTTTCTCGGATTTCTATTAAGTCCTAATTTGTTTGCCTCAGCTTGCACATTTTGTGTCATTTGGTGGATATCTATTACTTTATATGAGAGAAGGCAATCATCGTCAGCGTAGTCCAGGTATTTGAGTTAAGATATCATTATCCACCTCAATCCTTGGTTTCTTTCATTTAGAGTTGTCCGAAGTACATCGCTGATGACTACCAGGAATAACAACGGTGAAAGTATACAGCACTCACGTACTCCACTATGGATTATAGGATACCGCAAGGCTATCCAGATAGCATCTCTGTTCAAACTGTCGAAGCCTTTTCAAAATCAATGAACAGACGCATTGCTCAATGATTCACAAGGTGTTGATGTAATCTACGCAAGAGTATCCACCCCGAAATACCGCCTATTTGGCACCGAGTGTAGAGTCTAGATACTCTATTGTCCGCCATAGCACTACCATAGCTATTATCTTGGCTACGGCTGGGGGAACGCGTATTCCTCTCCAGTTCCCACATTCCGTTAAATTGCCGTTCTTTGGAAGTTTGATGTTCATTCCTCTTTCCACTCCTCCGGGAACTGCTCATTTTCCCATGCTCTAACAACAAGCGGTCTGCCGATGTAGTTGGCGCCGCTTGAAAATGCTCAGTAGGGATACCATCAATGCATACCGCTTTAGTCCTTTTGAGTGATCTGATAGTGGCTACTATCTCTGTGTTGCTGGGAGTTCCGGTTCGAATTCGGGAATTTGTTGCTGCGGCACCCTTGTTGGAATTTGGGACTCTGACGCTGTCGCTTAAATTATTCGGCACTAACACGAAATATTATCTGTTGAGATGATCCTGATTCAAAATCAGCAGACCTAAACCTTTCACTGAATGTTGAACTCCGTCCACCAGTAAATTCTTTTGTGATGCCGTAGACGGTCCTGCTATTACACTTGCAAGCGACTTCTTCAGCCGTGCGTTGATGTATGAATGATTGTCATATAGCCCAATTCACACAATATTGGGCTTCTAACTTTGGTTTCTCTACTGATAATGCCGCTGCATTCCGAGCTTTAAGTGGAAAACGCTCATCGATCAGTCTCCAGGTATCTGCTGATAGCCATCTGCTGTGATTTTTCTGCTCTTTACCGATGTAAGCAACTGGTTTCTCTACTGATAAAGCCGCTGCAATCCGAGCTTTAAGTGGAAAACGCTCATCGATCAGGCTCCAGGTATCTGCCGATAGCCATCTGCTGTGATTCTTCTGCTCTGTACCGATATGTAAGCAACTGCTCCAGATACAAAAACATTTTTCACAGCATTCCAATGGTTATCCATGTCTGCATGCGTTGAGCTTATGATTGTTTCTGCTTCGGGTGGCAAGATGGTTTTTGAATTGTTTGCGCACTTGGGAATCCCGAACTCTGTCTGAATTATACCTGGTAACTCAAAGCAAGTTTGAGCAGTTGCTGTTGCTGAAGGCGTATAATAGCTAACATAAACCGATGGTCGCGCGACATTCTGATATCGACTCCACGTTTGTCTCGGACGTCTAGGATGCAGTTCTGAAAAGTCGATTTGGTTTGACATTCGCTGCCTGTCAGAGATCTTGTAGCAGAACTTGTGCTCGAACAGAGTGCCTTCAATGACTAACAGATTGGTATTGCAGAAATCTGCAAACTGTTCCCCATTATCATTGCGGTTTCCAAGGCCGTGACCTCCCATCACGTGTTCTAGCGCTGTGTCTCGTTGCCTACCTTAGGGTAGTACAGCACTCAGGAAAGAGTTGTCTGAAGAATTCAAAGTTCAGAGTGGAGTCAGGCAAGGCTGTATCCTATCGCCAGTATTAGTTTTATTGGTGATAAGTGATGTGCTTTGCTCTCTCTGACATGGGGGAACAAAGAAATTCGATGAACTTTTATATTTCACTTAAATCACTACTCTCTCATATCATAATGGACCTCCACCAAATGACAACACATTGGATTGACAACAAGTGGATTGATTGAAGTTTAACAAGTCGAAAACAAAGATACTTAGCTGTGCAAGTAACTCTCTCGCTGAAATAGAGAGTGCTTGATAACCAGTGGAGAGAGTAGAGTGTTTCCAATACCTTGGAAATATTGTCTCAGCCAATGGAGGAACTGAAAAGGATGTCACAGTCGAAGCGTTAAGGCGAAGTCCGACTTTTGAAATGTTCTCCACTATACGGAGAAGCAATGCAATTAGCTTAACCACCACCCGAAAACTGTTCCGCTCCAATGTTGAGTCCGTGGCATTATATGGGTACAGCACTTGGACAGTTACTGCCATTATCACAGAAAAGCTGTAAACGTTTGGGAATCTCTCTCTAGGAAATATTTGAAGGATTCTAGGTCTGTAGAAACATCTGAAAATAGTTCGAAAAAGTATAACATCGAATTGCATTTAAAAACAATATAGTCAATATCAGTTCTAAAGTCTAACTTAATGTCAAAGACGACACCAAGATCTTTCACTTCCTGAACTCTGACCAAACAGTCATTGTAGAATTTGTAATCAAAGACTATGACATGACGTAATCTAGCTGCACTAAGCAGTTTGCATTTGGAAAAATATAGCATTAGGTTGTTGTAACTACACAAACTAAGGAAACAATCAATATCCAAATGCAAATGTAAGCAATCTTCAGTTGAACAAACGGAATGAAAAATCTTTACATCGTCGACATAAATACAAGTAGGTACTTAAGGCAACAGGAAAGCTGTAGTACCTTAGGTAAATCATAACTAAAGACATTTAAAAAAAAGTGGACCTAAATGGCTTCTTATCTGTGGTGAACCTGTCCCTTCCATCTCCTTATTGCGTAATTTGGGTCTGATCTGTGACAGGAAACTACATTTTTAAGTAGTTCAGTTGCTTGTAAATTAACAAATAAATAAATATATATAAATTTTAGGAAGATTTCGAACCAGACCACAGTGTTTCTGGATTTCTCCACTGTTCCTCTTTGCCTTTGATTCCTCGTATCAACGCTACCATCTGTTTAATAGAAATCTGCTTCATCCTCTGGGTATATACCCAGTGGCTCCCCAAGACCTCCCTTCTTCTTCTAGCTAGCGCCGGACTTACTTACTTACTTAGGTGGCGCTTCCCAACTTCCCATCTGGCAAGCCAGATATTTATAACGTCAATAAAATTCGATAAATGGCCACCAACTTGCGCGACTTGTTTTCTATTACAAAGGTAGGGCCAAAGATAACCAATTTAAAAAACATACAGAAAAGCTACAATCCGTCTGGAACGGATTGTATGATACCCTATCCTCGTTTCTATAAAGTGCTCATGCCCAAATTGCATTTGGTACTCAAATATGGCTATAACGTCGAACGTTTGAGGATGTTACATGTGAAATTTTATCAAAATAGGTTTTTTGATGAAAACGCCCCCTAAAAGTGGGCGTGGCCAAAACTGTTCTATGGGTGAATTGTAGGAAATCTGAATACCTAAATATTTGGTCTTAACAAAATTTTTCGGTTTCATATAATTTAGTGAAGTTATAAAAAAGTAGGCGTGGCAGTGGGCGGATGTAAAAAACTTTTACACTTCTACTGTATCTTTTCGTCAGAAGCCCAGATATGAAATTTCAGCGTCCTAGTTAAAAATTTAAGGCCCAAAAATCGGTTTTATGATGAAAACGCCCCCAAAAAGTGGGCGTGGCCAAAACTTTTCTATGGGTGGATTGTAGGGAATCTGAATGCTTAAATATTTGGTCTTAACAAAATTTTTCGGTTTCATATAATTTAGTGAAGTTATGAAAAAGTGGGCGTGGCAGTGGGCGGATTTCGAAAATTTTTACACTTGTACTGTATCTTTTTATCAGAAGCCCAGATATGAAATTTCATCGTCCTAGCTCAAAATTTAAGGCCCAAAAAGCGGTGACATACGGACGGACGGACGGACGGACGGACGGACGGACGGACGGACGGACGGACGGACGGTCATCGCTCAATCGATTTCGCTATTGATGCTGATCACGAATATATATACTTTATAGGGTCTATCTCGATTATTTCTCTATGTTACAAACTATGTGTCAAACTTAATATACCCTTAGGATAGGGTATAAACAAAGTATTAAATCTCAATTTCGATAATATTTGGAGGAGTAATCACTGACTCGATCAAACGCTTTAACAAAATCATACACAAACATACAGAAAAGCTACAATCCGTCTGGAACGGATCGTATGATACCCTATCCTCCTCTCTATAAAGTGGGCGTGGCCAAATTGCATTTTGTACTCAAATATAGCTATAATGTCGAGCGTTTGAGGATGTTACATGTAAAATTTTATCAGAATAGGTTTTTTGATGATAACGCCCCCAAAAAGTGGGCGTGCCCAAAACTGTTCTATGGGTGAATTGTAGGGAATCTAAATACCCAAATATTTGGTCTTAACTACATTTTTCGGTTTCATATAATTTAGTGAAGTTATAAAAAAGTAGGCGTGGCAGTGGGCGGATGTAAAAAAATTTTACACTTGTACTGTATCTTTTTCTTGGAAGCCCAGATATGAAATTTCAGCGTCCTAGTTAAAAATTTAAGGCCCAAAAAGCGGTGACATACGGACGGACGGACGGACGGTCATCGCTCAATCGATTTCGCTATTGATGCTGATCACGAATATATATACTTTATAGGGTCTATCTCGATTATTTCTCTATGTTACAAACTATGTGTCAAACTTAATATACCCTTAGGATAGGGTATAAAAAAAACATACAGAAAAGCTACAATCCGTCTGGAACGGATCGTATGATACCCTATCCTCCTCTCTATAAAATGGACGTGGCCAAATTGCATTTTGTACTCAAATATAGCTATAATGTCGAACGTTTGAGGATGTTACATGTAAAATTTTATCAAAATAGGTTTTTTGATGATAACGCCCCCAAAAAGTGGGCGTGGCCAAAACTGTTCTATGGGTGAATTGTAGGGAATCTAAATACCCAAATATTTGGTCTTAACAAAATTTTTCGGTTTCATATAATTTAGTGAAGTTATAAAAAAGTAGGCGTGGCAGTGGACGGATGTAAAAAAAATTTACACTAGTACTGTATCTTTTTCTTGGAAGCCCAGATATGAAATTTCAGCGTCCTAGTTAAAAATTGAAGGCCCAAAAATCGGTTTTGTGATGAAAACGCCCCCAAAAAGTGGGCGTGGCCAAAACTTTTGTATGGGTGGATTGTAGGGAATCTGAATGCCTAAATATTTGGTCTTAACAAAATTTTTCGGTTTCATATAATTTAGTGAAGATATGAAAAAGTGGGCGTGGCAGTGGGCGGATTTCAAAAATTTTTACACTTGTACTGTATCTTTTTCTCAGAAGCCCAGATATGAAATTTCATCGTCCTAGCTCAAAATTTAAGGCCCAAAATGCGGTGACATACGGACGGACGGACGGTCATCGCTCAATCGATTTCGCTATTGATGCTGATCACGAATATATATACTTTATAGGGTCTATCTCGATTATTTCTCTATGTTACAAACTATGTGTCAAACTTAATATACCCTTAGGATAGGGTATAAAAAAAGAACGCACAATGTATCGACAAATTCGTGCATCTTACCCTTTGAACAAAATCAAGCAAAAATAGTGAGTTTTGCTCAAAAAAAACCTCATACGCGGATATATGTCTGCAGATTTCTAGGTATAGGGCACCTGTGGGTACTGTACGAGGTAGGAGTATGTGTGGTCGTTGTGTGTTGGGGATAGTAAAAACAAAATTTGAGTAATTATGTTACCTTTACGTTCTATTCGTGCTGGAAGAATATGAACGAAATGGAAAATTTATATAGGATATGTGATGGATTGAGTTAATTTTGAGTTTTTATTTTGAGTGGAGGTGTGAAAAGGGAAAATCATCTCAAAGTTGATTATATTTTCAGCGGAAAAGCTGTTATTTGTACTCTGCAGCTATCTATAGCTTAAAAATGGCATCTGGTAGTGAAAATATTATAAATAAAGGCAGTTGTGAATGCATAATTGGAAAATTAATTAGCAAACCCTTCTCGAAATGCAATTCCACGGAAAAATCTGCAATAATAGGAACAGAAAGACCAACTCCCTTGCTGCCGAACTTGACAACAAAACTGTGCAACATAAAAAAAAGTGTTAATAAAGAAACTATTCGTCGTTTTCACCCAGAAACATACAAAAGGTATGAATACATTACTGGTTGCCAAAATATAAACAAATTGTTCTGCTGGCCGTGTTTGTTGTTTAGACAGGAAAAGGACAAAAACATTTGGAATTTCCTTGGATTTTCAGATTTAAATCATTTAAGTGACAGTTGCGCAAAACATTTGAAATCGTGTTCTCATATTGACTCACTTTATGCATTCAAAACATTTTGAAAAGTAAGTGTGGATCTACTTTTAGACAAAGGCAAACAAATAAGTGTAACCAAGCATAACGAAAAAGTGAAAAAAAATCGTGAGGCAATGAAAAGGCTTATTGATATCATATGCTTATTAGGACAGTTAGAACTTCCATTTAGAGGGCATGACGAGTCGGAAGATTCACTTAACCAGGGAAACTATAGGGATTGTTTAAATTATTTGGCCAAATATGACCCCGTCCTCTCTAACCATTTGGAGGGACCGACAATATTTCGTGGAACTTCAAGTGATATGCAAAATAATATTATCTCAGCGGTGAGTACTTTACTTTCAAGTGCAATAGCCAAAGAAATACAAGAGTGTACATTTATCTCTGCATTGATGGATGAAACATCGGACAACAGTAAAAAATCGCAACTTTCGACTATGGTACGGTTCGTTTCCAAGGGAGGAAATATTGAAGAACGATTCCTAGGGTTTTCTAATGTTAGCTCCAACAAGTCTGCTGAAAACCTAGCCGAACATGTTATCAAATTAGTAAATGGACTTAATTGCGGTGAAAAGCTAGTTTGCTAAACGTATGATGGAGCAGCAGTTCTGTCAAGAAATTTGTCTGGTACACAATCTAGGGTGAAACAAGTCTTTCCGAGTGCCAAATTTGTTCAATGTGCAGCACACAGGCTGACTTTAGTGCTTCAAGGAGTTTTAAAATACAATCCCAAATGCAGACGATTTTTTGAGCGACTAACAAGCATGTCCAACTTTTTTTCACAGTCAACAAAAAGATGTGCATTATTGGACGCAATTGTACATAAGCGATTCCCTAAAGCAGCACCGACAAGGTGGAGATATAACTCGCAGCTTGTGTCAGTGGCAAAAGAATACAGGGAATCTTTAATTGAGTATTTTCAAAAAATTGTGGACAACACCGATGAAAACGACAATGATGGATCTTGGAATTGCAATACAGTTAACTCGTCACAAGGTTTTTTGCAATTTTTATTTGATTTTGAATCACAACTGCTAATTAAAATATTTAGTTCCATATTTGTTTTAACTGATGTTTTGTATAATGTTTTAGAAACAAAAACTCTTGACATAACATATTGTTTAAAATTGATTGAAAAAACAAAAGAACATATGTATTTGTAATATGAGAGATAATTTTAATATATATTTTTGTGAAACGAAGCAGTTAAAAAGTATTGTGTCATCATATCGAGTTCAACATGGAATTGATGAAGAAACAGAATACAGAAGACTGTTTTTTGAAATCATTGACACAATAATTGAACAATTAGTGACCAGATTTGCAGATTTAAAAGAACTTAAATTTGTTGGTTTGCTTGATACAAACAAGTTTAAGGAATACGCAAACAAATTTCCTAGCCCTCTTTTAAATGAGCTTAACAGTTCATATGGTCAATTCTATGATCTATTTGCTATAAAAAATTAATTTTTTGTTATCTATAAACAATAATATTTTTTCAGTTTTGCTCTTAATCAATTTTTTGAAAAACTTTTACCAGAAGACCTGATTTCAGTTTTTCCAGATATATTCAAATTGTGTAAATTGGTACTAACTTTTCCACAACATCATCAGTTGAAAGATCTTTTTCGACACTTAAAAGAATTAAAACATATTCAAGAACAACAATAGGACAAAACATACAGAAAAGCTACAATCCGTCTGGAACGGATCGTATGATACCCTATCCTCCTCTCTATAAAGTGGGCGTGGCCAAATTGCATTTTGTACTCAAATTAAGCTATAATGTCGAACGTTTGAGGATGTTACATGTAAAATTTTATCAAAATAGGATTTTTGATGATAACGCCCCCAAAAAGTGGGCGTGGCCAAAACTTTTGTATGGGTGGATTGTAGGGAATCTGAATGCCTAAATATTTGGTCTTAACAAAATTTTTCGGTTTCATATAATTTAGTGAAGTTATAAAAAAGTAGGCGTGGCAGTGGGCGGATGTAAAAAAATTTTACACTTGTACTGTATCTTTTTCTTGGAAGCCCAGATATGAAATTTCAGCGTCCTAGTTAAAAATTTAAGGGCCAAAAATCGGTTTTGTGATGAAAACGCCCCCCAAAAGTGGGCGTGGCCAAAACTTTTGTATGGGTGGATTGTAGGGAATCTGAATACCTAAATATTTGGTCTTAACAAAATTTTTCGGTTTCATATAATTTAATAAAGTTATGAAAAAGTGGGCGTGGCAGTGGGCGGATTTCAAAAATTTTTACACTTGTACTGTATCTTTTTCTCAGAAGCCCAGATATGAAATTTCATCGTCCTAGCCCAAAATTTAAGGCCCAAAAAGCGGTGACATACGGACGGACGGACGGACGGACGGACGGACGGACGGTCATCGCTCAATCGTTTTCGCTATTGATGCTGATCACGAATATATATACTTTATAGGGCCTATCTCGATTATTTCTCTATGTTACAAACTATGTGTCAAACTTAATATACCCTTAGGATAGGGTATAAACAGACTGACGGATCTTTCAATGTATACCATTGAAAAAAATCTTTTGAGAGAAAAACATACAGAAAAGCTACAATCCGTCTGGTACGGATCGTATGATACCCTATCCTCCTCTCTATTAAGTGGGCGTGGCAAAATTGGATTTTGTACTCAAATATAGCTATAATGTCGAACGTTTGAGGATGTTACATGTAAAATTTTATCAAAATAGGTTTTTTGATGATAACGCCCCCAAAAAGTGGGCGTGGTCAAAACTCTTCTATGGGTGAATTGTAGGGAATCTAAATACCCAAATATTTGGTCTTAACAAAATTTTTCGGTTTCATATAATTTAGTGAAGTTATAAAAAAGTAGGCGTGGCAGTGGGCGGATGTAAAAAAAATTTACACTTGTACTGTATTTTTTTCTTGGAAGCCCAGATATGAAATTTCAGCGTCCTAGTTAAAAAATTAAGGCCCAAAAATCGGTTTTCTGATGAAAACGCCCCCAAAAAGTGGGCGTGGCCGAAACTTTTGTATGGGTGGATTGTAGGGAATCTGAATGCCTAAATATTTGGTCTTAACAAAATTTTTCGGTTTCATATAATTTAGTGAAGTTATGAAAAAGTGGGCGTGGCAGTGGGCGGATTTCAAAAATTTTTACACTTGTACTGTATCTTTTTCTCAGAAGCCCAGATATGAAATTTCATCGTCCTAGCTCAAAATTTAAGGCCCAAAAAGCGGTGACATACGGACGGACGGACGGACGGTCATCGCTCAATCGATTTCGCTATTGATGCTGATCACGAATATATATACTTTATAGGGTCTATCTCGATTATTTCTCTATGTTACAAACTATGTGTCAAACTTAATATACCCTTAGGATAGGGTATAAACAGTTGGAAGATTCTTTCTATAAAAATGTCATTAAAATCTTTTTGAACAAATCTAGGAGGTTGGACTTAGAATATAAGTAATATTTCAGTGTTCATAGTATATATGTATATCACAAAAAATATCACATATATGTATGTATATCACAATAAAAATATTGAATTTTAGGAATTCAACGCCTACACTTTTTACTCACGCGTCGCCACTGGGCACAACCATACAACGACGAAAGTGGCAGTGGATTGGTCACACTCTCCAAAAAGGTGACAGGTCCATAGCTAACCACGCAATGCAATGGAACCCTCTTACTCAGGATGGCAGAATACGCGGCGGTCGCAGAAGTACATGGCGCAGAACAGTCGAGAAGGAAGCACGGCAATTGGGAAAGAATTGGGGAGAGCTGAGGCACATTGCCAGACACCGTACACGATGGCGCGTAGGCGTTGTAGAGGCCCTAGGACCCACAAGGGGATACAGGACATAAAGTAAGTAGACAACGAATCTGCAGATGATCTAGCTAGAGCTGGCTCAGAATCTGCGTTCATAGGACCTGAACCCTACTGTGGTGTCAACTGGGCTACCGCCACAACGAACACGTACGAAGTATGGGCCACTGGGAAAATGTCTCGGGGCTAAGACAATCCAAGCGGTATGTCAGGTTTTTTTACTACAAGGAAGTCCTTAATCTAGATGAGGAAAGTATTAAAAAGCTAGTGAGCTTTCCCACAGATCACTATGGCCTAAGATATCACCTTAACAAACTTAATCTGTGTCCAGAAACGGAATGTAGGTTCTGCTTAGAAGATGACGAATCCTCTGAGCCCATTCTCTGTAAATGCACCGCATTACATTGTTTAAGGAGGCGTATTTTCCACATATTTCTATATGTTCATCAGCGGAGTTGAGAAACTCAAATGATAAGGGTTACTTAAAGGAAACAAACATTTCTGCAACAGAAGCAGAGTATGTTGCAGCTTCGGAAACATTTAAAGAACTTACCTGGTTGAGTGTATTGCTTATGAATCTTTGAGTATGAAAAAAGTTCTCCGAATTCGTTTACAAGTGCGTCCATGTTCGTATTCAATGGAAAATGCTTCCTTATAGTTTCATCCAAGGAGGGTTTTCTTCGTTCTAAAACCTCGTCGATTAAATCACACGAGCAAGACCAAATTAATTTTGTAATACTGATCCCCTGTTCTAAAAACTTATTTATTTACTTGATTGCGTAACTTTTTATAAGCGGTTCCGTACGCTAAGTTGCTTCGATTATTTTTCCATATACGGTAGAGTACATCCCTTTTCTTGCAGCTATCTATCACTTTCCTTGTTATCCATGCGGTCCTCTTTCTTATCTGCTTACTTACACGTTTTGATGCATAATATAATAACAATCGTCAAATGAAAATCAACGAATAACAATCGAAGAGAAACAATCGTTTTGAACGCAAAATTCTTCTGACTATTTTCGGTCGCGTTTGCGTTGACGGGATTTGGAGTGGGAGATTAAACGACGAACTGTACGAGCAGCGACATCGACCTCAATCATCAATCGTCAATCGTCAATCATCAATCGCTAGGACATACATATAGACGGAGGGACAACGCAGTAGAGGAAAACCTCGTCTCAGGTGTTGCGCACAAGTGAAAGAGAATCTCAACCAACTTTGGGGTGCGCAACTGGATACCGTTAGCCAAAGAGCCTGGAGAGGCTTGTTGGTTGAGGCCCAGGTTCACCCCGAACTGTAGCTCCACCTAAGTATGTAAGTAAGCATGGATTCATCAAACGTCGCTCTATTTGAACGAAATTGGTTCTTTTATTATACCCTATCCTAAGGGTATATTAAGTTTGACACATAGTTTGTAACATAGAGAAATAATCGAGATAGACCCTATAAAGTATATATATTCGTGATCAGCATCAATAGCGAAATCGATTGAGCGATGACCGTCCGTCCGTCCGTATGTCACCGCTTTTTGGGCCTTAAATTTTGAGCTAGGACGATGAAATTTCATATCTGGGCTTCCAAGAAAAAGATACAATACAAGTGTAAAATTTTTTTACATCCGCCCACTGCCACGCCTACTTTTTTATAACTTCACTAAATTATATGAAATCCAAAAATTTTGTTAAGACCAAATATTTGGGTATTTAGATTCCCTACAATTCACCCATAGAACAGTTTTGGTCACGCCCAATTTTTGGGGGCGTTATCATCAAAAAACCTATTTTGATAAAATTTTACATGTAATATCCTCAAACGTTCGACATTATAGCTATATTTGAGTACAATATGCAATTTAGCCACGCCCACTTTATAGAGAGGAGGATAGGGTATCATACGATCCGTTCCAGACGGATTGTAGCTTTTCCGTATGTTTTTTTTTTATTGGTTACATTTCGTTTCCAATTCAACTGAACGAGTCGAATGAAAAGCAAAGCATTGTTGTCGCAGGTTAGTATTTTGTTCTGCTATGATTTACAATTTGGATCAAGTGCACGGGGGGCTGGCACGAATTGGGAAATACACTAAGAAATTGACTGGATTTAGGACTTACGGGATAAGTGTAAACACTTATTGTCAGTTAAGAAAATTATAAAAACAAAAATATTGTTCTCCGAAAGTTAGGCGTTCATGAACGAAATGAACAAAAGGACGCGTCGCCACTGGTTGTGCCTATAGGTTCATGACCCGTTCTCTGATAAAGCTGTTCGTTAGAGATACGGTGTGGCCAGAAAATCCTTAAGACGTTGCGTAGGCACTTATTAACGAACGTTTGCAGATTCCTCGTAATAGTAGCGGTCACTCTCCAGGTACCACATCCATATAGCAGCACGGATTCAACGTTGGAACGGAACAGTCGTAGCTCCACGCCCGATTATGGATAGCATCCCAAACGCAGATTTTGCTTTCCTTATTCGGCTGGCTATATCCAGTTCGGTTAAGCCATCAGTTGAGACAATACTGCCAAGATATTGGAAACTCTCTACTCTCTCAGCCGTTTGTCCAGCAATGCATATATGAGTTGATGAGTTCGGTCCTAGGCTAATCATTTTTGTTTTTGCCGAGTTAATTTTCAGCGCAACACTTTTGCTGTCATTTGGTGAAGATCCATTATTCTGTGAGACAGCAGGCATCCATCGTCGGCGTAGTCGGGGTGTATGAGTTCGGATGTAAGAGTCCATCGAATTCCTCCATTTCCCGTCGATAAAGCCGCACATTGCTTATCACGAATAGAAACAATATTGGTGAAAGAATGCAGCCTTGCCGAACCCCACTTTGGACTTCGAATTCCTCAGACAGCCTTCCTCTGTGCAAAACGTGACATGTGGATCCATCGTATGTAGCCTTAATAATAGCTATTAATTTATCAGGAATGCCTCTTCTGCGCAAGGCAAGCCAAATTCATTCCCGATTGACACTATCAAACGCCTTTTCGAAAGCGATGAACAGCAGGTGTAGTGGTGATCGATATTCAACGCATTGCTCGATGATGATCCGCAGTGTGTTGATGTGGTCGATACAGGAGGATCCAGAGCGGAAACCTGGTTGTTCAGCGTCGAGTGTGTCTTCGAGGTGTTCTTTGATTCGCTCCAGGATAATTCTAGCTATTACTTTAGACACAGCAGGTAGCACGCAGATACCTTTCCAGTTTTCACACTGCATTAGGTTGCCTTTTTAAGGGAGCTTGATGATCATTCCCTTCTTCCACTCATCCGGAAAACTCTCGGCTTCCCATGTTCTCCCAACAAGTGGAAATAGTAGGTCAGCCGATGCAGTTGCCGCCGCTCGAAAAAGCTCCGCGGGTATGCCATCAAGTCCTACCGCCTTATTGGTTTTCTGTGTTTTGATCGCGGTAATGCTATCTTCTTTACTGGGGGTTGAGGTGCGAATTCGGGAATTTCTTACCACGGATACTTCAGTCTGACTTGGGTGCATATTGCTGGCGAATACTCTCTTTAAAACAGAAGCGAAATGCTCCTTCCATCTCTTGAGTTGATCCTCACCCGATATTAGCAACGACCCGTCTAAGTCTTTCACTGGGTGTTGAGTAGAGCTTCGACCACCTATTAGCTCTTTGGTGATTCTATAAATGGTTCTGCTGTCGCACCTCGCTGCTGCTTCTTCTGCTTCCGTAGCCAGAGCATTGATGTAATTGCGCTTGCCATGTCGCACGCTACGCTGCACTTCTCTCATCTTCATTCGATATTCATTCCGCATGGAAAAACACTCGAAGAAAGAAAGTAGCCAAAGAAGAGCGAACAAATTACCCGCCGGAAATAAAAGAACTTATTCGCAAAAAGAGAAAAGCGCGCAGGGTATGGCAACAATCTCGCTACCCCCAACATTAAGCATACCTTAACTTGTTATGCAATAAACTTAAAAAAACAATTCAAGACTTAAAAAATCACGAGACATCGGTCTATCTCGAAGGCTTAACAAACGAAAAAACTTTAAATTACTCACTCTGGAAAGCAGTGAAAAATATAAAGAAGCCTCAAATGCATTCGGCACCAATCCGAAAAAATAATGGTGAATGGGCAAAGAGTGACAAAGAAAAGGCAGACGTATTTGCTGAACATCTCGAACAAACGTTTAAGCCTTTTGATGGACAAATGTTGATAGGTGATCAAATTTAGAATAAAACGTGTGTCGTTAACTGAACTCTGTCAGGCAATTAAAAATTTGAAAAATAACAAAGCACCTGGCTATGACTTAATTACCGGACAAATTCTCAAGGAATTACCAAAAAAGGCGTTAATTAAGCTCCAACACATAATAAACGCTTCGTTTAGGTTGTTGCACGTTCCAGATTCGGGGAAAGTCGCAGAAGTGATAATGATCCCGAAACCGGGTAAACCGCCAAACGCCAAATCGTATAGACCGATATCACTGTTACCTATAATATCGAAGATATTCGAGAAACTTTTATTGAAACGAATCCAACGAATTATAGGAAAAAGACGCCTTATACCTGATCACCAATTTGGTTTCAGAAAGAATCACTCCACAATTGACCAGGTATTTAGAATAACTAACGAAATCGAAAAAGCACTAGAGGAAAAACAGGTTTGCTCTAGCGTTTTACTTGACGTGTTCCAGGCCTTTGACAAGGTTTGGCACGATGGCCTGAAATATAAACTCAGTAGGATCTTTCCGAAAAAGTTATACAGCATTTTAGAATCCTACCTCAAAAATAGGATATTTAGAGTTAAGCACGGAACGGACTACTCAGGGTTTAAGGATATTGTCGGCGGAGTTCCGCAAGTGAGTGTTACGGCTATTCTGGCTACGGAAAGCATAGTCGAGTCCGCTACTGAAAAACTTCAATGCGCTTTAAATAAAATTTGCGATTGGACAAAACTTTGGCGTATTGCTCTCAATGAGACCAAATCTACGCATACTAATTTTACATATAGAAACATAAACAATATATCCGTCTTCATTAATTCGGTACAAATACCGTACGCAAATGAAGCCAAATACCTCGGGATGACGTTTGATGCTAAGCTCAAGTGGAAGGCACATGTCAAAAAAAAACGTGACGAACTTGAGAACCGGCACCGAGAAATGTACTGGCTACTCGGACGACATTCTAAGTTAAGCACATACAACAAACTGCTTATATATAAGCAAGTGCTAAAACCTATATGAACTTACGGCATACAACTCTGGGGCTGCACTAAAGCAAGTAACAGAGAATCCATACAATCATTTCAAAATAAAGTCATTAGGGCTATTGTGAATGCTCCCTGGTATCTCCGAAATAATGATATACAGAGAGATTTATTGATCCCAACCGTGGACGAAGAAATAATAAACTTTGCTAGGAAGTTACGAACTCGACTTGTTGGTCATTGCAATCATGCAATACTCCAAACATTGGACATGAGAAACCTCGTGCGTCGACTCCAACGAACGAAACCGTTCGAATTAGCGCAATGAGTACCAACTACTCTTAGTGGTTCTAGTGGGTGATTTTACCGAAAATCTACCTGCCTCACGCGTACATATAATGTAACCAAAACTACTGGATGGGGAAACCTAGTTGTGTAAAGGACAATAACTAAAGGGAAGGGTGTGTTTAGTCAGTAAAAATCTGACACTACTATGAGTACACGGGTATCATAGTGTCTTCTTCAAGATTCACACCAACCCACGAAAAAAAAAAAAAAATTCGATATAGAGACTCTAGCTCGATCCTCCCTGCTGCTGTTTTCGTTCGTCGATCCTTCTCGAAGTATCCTCAGAAAGCCACGCTCTATGACTTCCTTGCACCTGATGTGAAAACAGTTTTCACAGCGGTCTTGGATGGTGGCGGACAGTGAGCTGCTGATTGTTTCCACTCCACGTGAGAGATGGTCCCTTAGTTTTTGGCGCACTGTGGGATCTCTCAGTCGGTCAATGTTGAACCTGGGCGTTCTCATGCAGTTGGATCTTCGAACGGCGGCAGTGCGTAATTGGGCAGTAGCTGTCATAAGATGGTGATCTCGTGCCAACCCCATGTCCGCTCCTCGTCTGTTTCGGACGTCTAGAAGACTACTTCTAAAACGGCGACTGATGGCAAAATGGTCAATTTGGTTGGAGGTTGCTTGCCTGTCAGTTGACACCCAACTGATTTTATGGCAGGCTTTGTGCTCAAACATGGTGCCACCTATGACAAGGCGATTTGCGTTGCAAAAGTCAACGAATCTTTCGCCGTTGTCATTGCGGTGGCCTAATCCGTGTCGTCCCAGAACATGTTTGAGCCCTTCACTGTCGTTGCCTACCTTGGCATTCAGGTCCCCCATCACTATGACAATGTTGCCGTTGGGTGTTGCATTATACTCAGCTCCCAACTGGTTATAGAAGGTCTGCTTTTCCTCCTCAGACGAACCATCCATGGGCGCGTAACACTGTATAACGGTGACGCGACGTACTCTCGTCCGGAATCTGGCTGTTAAAATCCTATCACCATGTGGCTGCCAGGAAATTAGGCCTCTGCGTGCTGTGGGTGTTAACAGCAGTCCAACTGCATATCCACTGGGGCTTCCGGATGGTCTTCCCGAGTAGAGTAATACAGTGTTACGCGTTGAAGATTGGTACTCACCCGCATCTAACCACCTTATCTCGCTTACTCCCAATATGTCCAGCCTATATCGAATGAACTCATGTTCCAGTTCAAGGAATCTGGCGTTCTGAGGTCCTTCACTCTGGGAGTCGAGGAGCGTCTTTATATTCCAGAAACCAATCTTAGTCCGGGTACAATAGCCAAAGGTCGTCAACGTGTTATCAGTCCTTATCCAAGGCTTTGTGTCGGTTTTCGTAGCGGGCGGGTTTCGGTAACGCGGGTTGCTGCCCCAGGTTACATAGTCTAGACTTAAGTCCCTAGACAATATCGCACTTGCAATTTTGGCCTACATGTATAAGGATTTGTACATGTAGTTGCCCGGGGACCACCACGAGGAGGTAACGCAAGCACTACATTACGAACTTGATTGTTGCGCTATTGGCCCAATCCATGTTTTGGGCTGTCAGTAGTTTCCCGATCAATCGCCATGTAGATCCCAAGATTCGTTGTCTGCAATTCTTTGATGACCAGGGACCCAACCGAGTTTCACCCTGTTATATCTGGAGAAAGCCAACAATAGCTTCTAATGCTACCGTGAGGCAGGTGCGCACAGCACCCGTAATACCGAGACATGCAATTCTTTGAAGCTTTTACTTTATCCGTGTTCTTTGGAAACCTGACGTATTTCCGATCTTTCTTCCTTTTAGATCCGTATCCAACATTAAATGAGATGGCTCTGTGGCCCGACATCACTAATTCATTATCTTCCAGTTTGATATTCTATCAAGAATACCATTACTACACAGAGTCACATCAATCACTTCCCTTCGTCTCACATTCACAAAGGTCGGTTCTGTTCCTCTGTTGCCTATAGTTAGCTCTTTTCACACTACAAACTCGAATAAAGCTTATCCTCTGTAGTTATCGTTGGTGCTTCCCCACACTGTACTGTGTGCATTAGCATCGCAACCAGTCATTAGAATGACTTCTATCCCTACAGACATTCACCAAAGACCCTATCTTTTTTGTTAGGGGAGGCTTTAGGGCGTCATACGGCAGGTATGCAGATGCCATGACAAAACTGCCTGCACCTGCTCCTATCGCAGAGCGACAAGGTCAGGGGCACATAGTTGCATCAGCATAACCGCTTTAAATACATGCCTCACCAGTACACAAGATCTAACTCTTTCGCCAGATCGCACATAGTGTAAAGTGGCAATACATTCAGGTAGACCTCTAATCCTTCCTTTGAAGATCCAAGGCTAATGCAGCAAGGCAATATAAATCGACTCCTCCACAAAATATCTGGTCAACATTGCTGATGCAACTTTTCTTTGTTAAGGTTCAATTGAATCACCCTAAATTTTTCCCGATGCTGTTCGGGTTGACTGACCTTTCCTTTCATGTGATCTTGATTGATTAACATTCCCAAACACAGGCTGTCCATCATCTTTACCGCTTCCTGCCTCCGCCTTTATACCAACTCAAGGTCTCGGTATAATTTTTGGACCGTTTCATAGGTCCTGCCTATTCTGGGATGGTTTCGACCGATGTTATAGTAACAATCATATTAGCCAATTCATTGACCGATATGTCACTATTGCCAGAGACAGGGAGACAAATTCTTCCAATAACAACCTCTGTCTCCCTCTCACCCTTTTCATCTTTTGCTTAAACTGCTTTCGCAGCCTCCGTCTAGAATCAGAATCTGCACCGTCATCTTTGGGTAAGGTTTCTACAACCTCGATTAACCTCTTGGCGCCTTGCAGCACCGCATTGTCCATGGGCATCGACGATTGTTAAGCTGAATCCTTTGGTTTCCATCCGATCTCCATTGTCCTCACTAGCTCTTCCGCTGTTGATCCCGCACCTTCCGGTACTTTCTCGACCTCTTCGGAGTCTTAAGCCTTGCCCTCTGATGACTCGTTCACTTTTTTATTACTTTTTAAAAAATCAGTATATAATGGTCCCACGAGCAGTGGAGAAATCACAGACCAGATAGGCAGAGATCTCCATTACCTACCCTACTCAACTAACATGCAACAAAGAATTGATCTGCCCCTGAGGAGTTATCAATAGCGGTTCAATTACCCCTGAACCCTGTATTTCAGTAGTATCAATACGTAAATACAGCTCCCTCGATGAGCCTAACACGACACTCGTATTGTATTATAGGGTCTATCTCGATTATGTCTCTATGTTACAAACTATGTGTTAAACTTAATACACCCTTAGGATAGGGTATGAAAACCAATACGGGTTTCACGAAGGAAACAGCACTAACCAACTCCTCGGCAATTTTACTAACATGATCAACACTACCCTTAGGAAGAATAGGAATTCTATGAAAGCTATCGGACTGGCTACTGAACTACCTTAAAGATAGAACGTTTCGAGTCAATTTCAACGGTTCATGTAGCAGTTAGTACGGATTGTTACGAGGTGTTCCACAAAGATCTAAGCTTGGGGATCCTACTCTTTATCTTATATACAAACGAAATGCTAAAATTTTTCAAAGGAAATACTCCATTTACCTATGCCGACGACACGGCAATCGTGGTATGTCGTCTGTCTCTGGAAGAAGCAGCAAGGGCGATGGAGTCCAAATACAGAAGATGATGTCATGACAATGGACTGGTGGTACTAGCGTGGGGAGGTGCGGCGCAAACACATATGGAAAAGCTGCAAAGTATCGAAGGAAGGGCTGTCAAGTAACTCGCAGGAATAAATGGTACAACAGAAGTAAACGTCCTCAAAATAAAGCAAATAAAGCAAATTAGTCATCGATTTGAAACGCGCAGGAGAGTAGAAGGACTATATCAGCTACCGCCAATTATCAATGAGTACGACAGAAGACAGTTGATGTATACTAGACATTGCATTTCTTATATTTATGTATGTTAATACTTTGTATACTTAACATGTATTTTTTTTTCGTTGATAACATAAGTTTGTTTTACATATTACAAGAAAAATTGGAAGCATATACATACATACATATGTATATACATATTCATTTTGATGATTGAAGCGTGTGAATTAATCAATCTCCTAAACAATTTCTTGCAGACAAGTCACAAGGCTTCGCAGGTCTGAAGTTTGTTAACACTTATCAAAGATGAAAGTGTTACATCTACAGTTACCGATTGACATGCACCGTGTGCACACGCGCTTAAAATCTCGGCCACCCAGCTACGTGCAAACCAAAACAATAGTTCCAATGAAAAAAAAAAAAAAAAAAAATGTAATCGCTAAACAAAATTATATATAAAAAACAATAGAAAAACAATAAACCAAAAAAAAATAATCAATCCACGCGCGTAGTGTCAATTGTGTAGTGCAGTGCAGTGCAGTGCAAAAACAAAAAAAGTGTGTGAGCGCCAGTGCGGGTATTTCCTCTTCCTCCTCTCCATCTCTTGACTATCACTTGACCACAATCATTGCATTCGCCGTTTGTTTTTTTTTATTCACGCGGTTAGTGCAATGATTGTGGGAAAGTAACACCAGACGAATAGCGGGTTGTGAGTGAAAATTTTGTTGGTGGACCAACTCGTATTGTCGTACGGGCACAACACTTACGGCAATCTGTTTTGGAAAGCTAACGCAGGATTTTCACTTCACAGCCTTGCTTAGAAGCGTCGGGGTTTGTGTTTTGTGTTTTGTGTTTGTTTATTATAATGTTAGGTAATTTTAGAGGGTTGAGAAAAAACCTCTTTGCCGCGTACGTCCACGTCTGTAAGTACAGGCCAGCTGTTTTGGCACTGGGTGAAACACAGGTTGGGGAGAATTCTGATTCCTCAGATTTAAACCTTCCTGGATATAACCTGGTGCCTTTATTCTTTTCTCACCGTGGTCTCGCCATATACGTTCGTAGTGATGTTGCCTACCAAATTCAACCACAGTACGGCTCATGTTCCAATCCGGAATTCAATTTCATGTGGCTAAAATTCAGCGTCCGTAGGCAAATTATTCACTACTGTTTCATTTATAGAAGCCCCAATTTAGACAGCAATTCTACTTACAATGAGTTTGATGCGCTGTCTGACTCCATCACAAGAATTGTTTCCATTTATCCTCGTACTGAGATCGTTATTGCGGGCGATTTCAATATACACAATTCTGGTTGGCTTCGACATTCTGGACAGACAACACCCGAAGGAAGATATGTTGAGATCTTTGCTGAGGTAAATAATTTGACCCAGCTTGTGAACGAGCCCACACAGCTACCCGATATTGATAGTCATTCCGCCAACACTCTGGACTTGTTTCGCCTCTAGGTTCGTCAGACCACTGTTTCGTATCGGCTAATTTCTCGTACCTCAACCACTCAGTTAAAGAAAAAACTCCTAAAAGAATAGTGTGGCAATACGAGAAAGCCAATTGGGACGGCTTGAACAGCTTCTTTAGGAGTTTTAACTGGTCGCTATGTTTCCTCGATAGTGACGTGGATGCCGCCGCCGATATGATCACTAATACCATTTACCTTGGCATGAAATCCTTTATTCCTAACCGAATAAAGAGTATCAAGCCAAAGGAAATGCATGGTATGACTCGAGCTGTAAAGAGGCAATCAGGTTGAGGGAGTTAAGTTTTCGGTCTTACAAAGCCGACCCCTCCGAGGAAAATCGAAAAAAATTTAAACGAGCCAGAAATGACTGCAATGCTCTCATTCGCCGTGTCAAGTTCTCCTTCGACCAAAAATTGAGGCAAAAAATCCTACATTGTCCGAAAGGTAGTAGAAATTTTTGGTCGTTCGTCAAAAACATAAAAAATTGTGCCTCATCCTCCATCCCAACGTTTGTTCACAATGACATTCCAGCTGTCAGCTCTTTGGACAAGGCCAATCTGCTTGCAGCCCTATTCGCTGCGAACTCCACACTCCCAGATTGTGCTTTGCCTCCCCCTGTACTTGAGCGCGTTGAATATTCTATGGGACAAATCCACTTTCGCACTCGTACAGTAGCAAGAGTACTTAAAGATCTTAACATAAACAAATCCGCTGGTACAGATGGTATCTCACCCATTATTCTGAAGCGGTGTTCTTCCACGCTGGCAAGACCACTGCGTAAGCTTTTTCATCTATCCTACTCTTCTGGACTCTTCCCGAGTAGATGGAAAACAGCATTTGTCCAGCCCGTCCCTAAAAAAGGCGAATCTTATTCTCCCTCCAACTATCGACCCATTGCACTTACGTCCCTTCTTTCCAATCCAATCTTGAATCACGAAAGCTCCTCAATGACCGTCAGTAGGGCTTTCGTAGCAAAAGGTCCACTGGTGATTTGATGGTATATCTCACCGAAAAGTTGAACCACTCTCTGCATCATTCTGGTGAATGTAATATTGTTGCGCTTGATATTTCTAAGGCATTTGACAGAGTTTGGCATCAAGCTCTTTTGTCGAAAATGCGTGCATTTGGCATCGATGAATCTCTTCTTCAATGGATTAGAAACTACCTTTCGGAACGTTCAATTCAAGTAGTTTTGGACGGTTTCAAGTCTGCTATCCACCATATAAATGCTAGTGTTCCACAAGGCTCCGTTTTGTCTCCGACTCTCTTTTTTATATTCATAAATGATCTCTTGTCTGCTACTTCTAATCCAATACACTCCTTCGCTGACGACAGCTTCTCATATTCGTTCCCAGACTCACGTCCCTGCTCTTCGGCCGTAGAACTGGAACGGCAGCGTATGTTAAGCTCATTAAATTCCGATCTTGACAGTATAATTAAATGGGGTATAAACAACAGAGTGAAATTTAATGCTTCGAAAACCCAATGCTGTCAGCTGTCGCTCAAGCGTAGCCTTAACCCTTTGCCATTATCAATGAATGGCATTTGCATCGTCGAAACCGAAAAACTTTCCATTCTCGGTATGTGTGTTAACGACAATCTTCGTTGGAATGACCACATATTCGAATCCGCCAAGAATGCTGCGAAATGTTTAGGATTCCTTAAACGCTGCAAGAAGTTCTTTACCCCCTCTGATCTGGCTACAATATATAAGGCATATATCCGCCCCAAGCTCGAGTATAATGCTCATATCTGGTCTGGTGCTCCTAAAACCTCTTTGCACCTGATGGATAGAATTCAAAATCGAGCGTTAAAACTAATAGGGAACAGAAGTATAGCGGAGTCTATTGACTCGCTCCAACATCGCAGAAATGTCTCTTGCCTTTCCTTATTCTATCGCTTATTCTATAGCCAGTTACATTCCGCCCCTTCAACAATTTTCTCGCAATACCCGTCACGCTTTGAATGCTCATCAGTACACCCTCAAGTCTATTTTCGGACGTACCGTCAAGTATAGAGATTCTTTCATAAACACGAATGTGGAATGCTCTACCAAGCTCTATTTTTCCCTCACATTATAATGCACTAACATTTAAGACCAAAGTTCATCGGTATCTCCTATCTTCCCTTCCTAATTTCCCTAACGCCCGCGCTGTGTATTAACATTTAAAGGGTAGTACTAAACCCTTGAGCGCGCGCAAATTATAAAAAAAAAAAAAGATTAATCAACATTAATATCAATAATAAGCGAGCAAGGCCAGCGAAAAAAAATTCTTTACGTCGTTATACATTAGCAACTACACAATTTCCCACCTACATATCTACATACCTGACATTTAAATCGAAATATTTTAATTTCGTGTATAATTCCTCAGATACTACTGTGAATATGAGGCTTTAAATACTATGTAAACTAAGCTCTGAGAACTGAGATTAATACATATATTAATTTTGCATTTTTGCCCTTGTTTCACCGTTACACGAACTTTCAAAGGTTGATGCTAACTTAAGGCGACAAGTGACATGCACTTTCTTATGCATTATTTATGTATGTATGGATGTTGCAATACAAAAGAACTATGTCTATTGAAAAGTAATCTTGAATTACAAAGGATTCTCTATCTCATAAACTAAAAGAAACATTTTGTAGAAGGAAATTTGATTGTTTCGACCCTTATATGCAATACAAACGATAAACATCTGCAACAATCTACAATTGCCACAATCGAATAATCTCTAAACGGCATGACATAAGGAATTTGCATAATGTATCCTGTTACACAAGCCTCTCCATCCTTTGTGTGCTTTTGTAGTATCAAATTGCATTCATTAGATTCAGTAAAATTCTAGGAATTCGTAAAGCACCAGCAGCCCTTCACTCTGCCGTTTACAAAGCCATTGACGTAGTTTTAATTAATCTTTCGATTTTGTAACACTTAAAACTGCAATTGCTCGACTCTTCCCTCAACAACACTTTGAAATGTTACATTCTCAATCAAGGACAGACAGAAACTCACGCGTTACCATTCACTTATTCATTGATGATGAGGTAATCACAAGTAATTAATATTATTGATTACCTCAGAGAAGACACAGTTTTGTTGTAAATGGGTTCATTAACAGTGTGGGGCTGAGGGGTTCGTAAATGATTGACCGAAAGGTGTCACCTCAAGAAGAAGGGTGGTAACACATAGACACCACAGGATGTACGTGCAGGGATAATATGGCATGCGGAAAATGCTCAAGCAGAATCGTGACATCCAAAAGGGTGATACATAGTATCATTATCGTCTTGTTGAATAGATATGTATGAACCGTTGGCACCATCATCTGACCCTGACTATTCGTGCATTAAATGTGATACAATGCAGATAGCAGGTGAGCGAATGTGCGTGCGTGAGAGAATGTACGACAAAATCCCTATATGGAATTGGCCGACATAATGTGGAGTATATAATTTACGCTGATTATGTTCTTAATGGGCCCCTTATAGAGGAATTGAATTAGCGCATGAATTCAATATGTAAACCTAAATAGAGAATTGGACGCACTATGAATTTCAATGTGACAATCACTTTGCCGTTATTGCGACTTAAATTGATTTCAAAGGATATCCTCATTATCTAAAAGTGAAACGCATCAGTGTCCTATCATGTAATCTGAAGTGAAAAGCTTTATTTAGATTCTGCTAAATGTGGGGATTAAGATTGACTACTTAGGATATAATATAAGTTAAAATGCTTGACTGAACATAAACATATGTGTATACACACATCTTCATACGTATTTACTCAACATTATCTTATCGTAGTCTTGCAGTTTGTTTTTTGTGGGTAAAAACATCATTATAGTTTTGTCTGTATTCACCCCGAGATCACATCTTTGAACTTTGTCCAGAGCGCTCTCGATGTGTTGACATATCACAGAGAGCAACTTACTTGACACTAAAATTATCACATCACTTGTGTACGCGACCTCCTTCAACCTGTCCTGTCTTGTCCAACCAACATTTCGTTAACCCTTAGTTATACTGTTGTTCTCAAATGTTGTCTAAATAATTCTATGTCTTAGCATGGATAATGTCCATTGGATAATATATATGTACCTCTACATCTCTTAGGGATTTATGTTGCATGCAATCGGACAGCTACTGACTGTTCAAAGCCTTCTTTGAGCCAGGATTGCAACAATCATGCTTTCGTTACCTCCTCACGGTGATACCTGGTACCCATATGTGCAAACCACATCAAAGATTGGTTTATGGAATTGCAGCACGCTTCTCGATCCAGTGCGAGATGAGCTGGTTTACCGCCAACGAATTCGCGTCCGAAGGTACTATCCTACTCTACTCCGAAAGGGCGACAGCAACCATGAATACTGAATCGATTGAAGGATTATATCAGTCAGTATCTCAACTAGAGTAAGAAACGTCACGATAATACATCTACTGTTACGGCGATGATTTGGCGATAAATCGCCGTTTTATAAGCTATGTCATTGACGTCCGAAACGATCGCACCACCTTATGTTGGCCACTCTCAACCTACGTAATGCATCAGTACAAAAATTCTGAAACATCATTGCCCAGGTAGAACATCGACTGACTTAAGAAACCCTCAGTGTAAGAGAACGTCTTTCGTACACAAATAATTAGTCACCTACCGCCACCAACCATTCAAGAACATTGGAATGCTATGAAAAATGTTTTACCTCTAGAGCCGAAGATATTGTCGGAATATCGCAACCAAGGGAGTTACATGGCTTTCAGAAGATACATACAAACTGATGGGGGAACAAAAATCCCTAAGAGTTCGTATCCAGCAACGCCAGTAGTAAGGGTAGTAAGGAGGCGCTATTGTCAGAATATCGAATTCTAATGAGGAGAGTTCAACGTTATATGCGACGTAATAAACGCAATTACATCAACGCGTTGTCCACAAAAGCAGAAGCAGCAGCAAATAGGTGTACTAGCAGAAACGACTACAGAATCACCAAAGAACTGACAGGTAGAAAGATTGATAGAACCCGGTAAAAGCCATTGACGATTCTCTGCTCATTTCGGATTAGCAATCCGTGTATTCGTCACACATTCGGTACAGATCTCTGCAGTGATTAAATCAGAAATAAAGAATAACTAGGAGCCAGGATTTAATCTGTGGAACGTCTACATCCATAGATAGAGGAGGCCTAGGACGCCGAGTCTTTTCCCGAAGAGTGGAAAAACAAGGGATTTGTGTTCTGGCTGAGGTTGTCAAAATAATATCTAAAATTATTCTTGAGCGAATAAAAGCCCTTCTTTATACACTGTCGACAGGTTTCTAGTATGGATCTTTCTGTGTCATCGAATATCGATAACCGCTTAACCTGCTATTCATCGACTTCAAAAATGCATACGAGAGAGTTTATTTGGCTAGCCTTGCGCAAGAAGGGAATAGCAAGCAAACTTTCAGTTACATTAAGGCAACATACTAGTACGTCGGGTCCCAATCTCAGTTTCTGCATAAAGAAAGCGTTGTGCTCCACACTCCATCTAAACACAAATACCTCGACCACGTCTGCTTATTATCACATATACATATGTAGGATAATGGCATCACTAACAAATGAAGGCTGATATAGAAAGTGAAGTGAACGTCATCTGAATTTACTCATCCTCACAAATTATCATTCCAGGATAGTCGGTGGAGAGAGTGAAATGTTTTCAAAACCTTGGAAGTGTTGTCTCGCCTAAGGGCGGAACTAAACAGCATGTAACCATTCGAATAAGTAAGGAAAAATCTGCGTTTGGCAAGCTGTCTACGATATTGAAAAGCAATTTTATTTGTTTCCATCCAATGTTGAATCCGTGTTGTTATATGGGTGCTGCACCTGGAAAATGTCCGTCTCTATGACAAGAAAGTTGGAAACATTCCTAAATCAGTGTCTACGAAATATCTTGCGAATCTTCTAGCCGAATCGCAGTGGATAGGACCTTATGTATATATCATCAGACTTCAAAGACGAAAGTGTTAGGGGGCATGTTTGCCTCAGGGAGAGGAACACAATGGTGTGTCGTATGTCGGATAGTAGTGTTGATAGTAGGATATGTCAGATTGTGTGCCGCCACTTCAAAAAATGTCGCCCACAATGGCGTGGGTCGTTCCTGTCGAACAAAAGTCAGCTGATTGAAATTGTGTTTGTTTTTTTTTTTTTCAATGAACTAAAATTTTATCGAATCGCATTGTTTTTGCAATTGAGCTAAAATTTCAAAATAAAAGTAAAGCATTAATTATAAAATTTTTCTACATCCATTTCTTCCTTTTCCCACAAATTTCAATAATTTTTCTCTCGCTCCGTTCGTTTTTTTATTATTTCTCGGCTGTCAAACTTGTCGCCCCACAGAAGTTAAAAGTTCATCAACTCGTACTACCGCCACAGCGGCCTACTATAACCACAGCTACCCATTGTGTTCGCAGTATTGATTTTGTGTGTGTTGTACTTTTGGCAGGTCCTACTATCGACACTACTACCGACACAGCCACACCATTGTGTTTGGGCAGTAAGTCGAGAGGAAGAGCCGTGTATGGATTAGACAAGGGACAAACGAGAATATTATATTCCGGTGGAGATGAGAGTGAGGTAGGCCAAAGATTAATTTGTGTGGGCATTATATTAAATGAAAAATCAAGGCGCAGCGCAGTCTCATTTCCTGGGGCCTGATCTCTGCCAGACTACTGTCAGCGAAGTTGCGTTCGAAAATCCGTAACTTCACTATTATCCAGTGCTACGCCCCTACAAATGAAGTGACCGAGGAAGACAAAACCACTTTCTATGCGCATCTTAACTCGGCTTACAACAGCTTTATATATAATCAACCACACCAAGTTGGGAAATTTCAAAAAAAAAAAAACAGGAGACGATTGGCTTTACGGATTTTTAAAACGAAATCCTGAACTGTCGCTACGTATGTAAGACCGAAAATATGAGCCTAAGAGTTGATAACTTCTTTCAAAACCTTCGACAAATTTACGCACAATATCCATTTGACTCTAAGGATATTTACAACTTAGATGAGACGGGAATAACAGCAGTCATGGATTCACCAAAGGTAAAACTAGACACCATTAATGCATATTCAATATATATTTATTATTTGTACCAATATCTACCAGATCCTCGCAGCAAAGGGTCAGCATGCTGTCGTTGAGGCAGTATCAGCCGAGCGTGGCTGTTTGGTGACAATGGTAGGCATAATGAATGCCTGTGGAAATCGTTTGCAACCAGCTTATGTGTTCCCTTACATCCGCCTTAACGAACGATTTTCAAACGGTTGAACGGCACGGAAATCTGGATGGATGATTTCCGAACTCTTCGTCGATCTCCTAAAACATATCCAACACTTCACCAATTGTTCAAAGGAACGACCATTTTTATTTGTTCTTGATAGCCACGCATCACACTGCAATCTTCTAAGCATTGACTTTTGCCGTGATAATGGAATTATTTTACTATCTTTTCCACCACACAAGTCACATCGACTTCAGCCATTGGACCTTTCAGTTTTCGGGCCGTTCAAACGTTTCTGTAAGAAACCATTTGATGATTTTATAAGCACCAATCATGGAAAGCAAATAACAATTTACGATGTCGCAAGACTGACCAACCGTCCATTTCAAAAGGCTTTCTCTTCAAGAAATATATTAAATGGCTTTCAAGCAACTGGAATAAATCCCTACAACTCGCAGATTTTCGGAGATGATGAATTTTTAGTGGACACTTTGCCAGGTGAAGAAAACTTAGTCGAATCTGTTCCGGCCACTCAAAAAAGCGAAAAAAGCATTTCCTATGCCGATTGGGATAAATCTAACGGTTTTATTTTTGACCAAGAAAATTTTGAAATGGAAAGAACAGAGTTTTTTGAATAAGTATAAGCTTACAGATGATGACAGATTGGAAGTCGGACATAATGTTCTTGTGAAATTTGGTGAACATTCTAAGAAGCCATTTTATTATGCGGAGGAAATTTCAGAAGTCCACAGTGGTTCTACTTACACTGTTAACTATCTACGAAAAACATCATTGGTAGGTTGGCTTTTTACTAAACCAGCCGTTGAAGATATTTCTTTGACGTTAAGGAAAGAAATCAAATTCATACTTCGAGAAATAAGGAGTGACGCACTTATTCATGGAGTTCCTCTATTACCGACGGAAAATCTCAAGCTCATGTTCAATCACCTATGTGTTCATAGCGGCGTCTACCAACCTCCTTCACTTCAAAGCATTTTCCGTCTTAAATCCTCACATCCGCCAATCTTAATTAAGTTTTTGTCACCTCACGATAAAAATAACTTAATACGATCAATTGCTAATCACCGAAAAACCACCAAGCAACCACTACGCCTACGAGATCTTGGTGTTGATAACGACTCGACTGTTTACCTTCACGAGTGTTTAACCGTCAAAAATCGTTCTCTCTTGCAGTATGCACTAAAATTCAAACGAGACAAAAAACTGTATACTATGCGTGGTGTCGTCTACGTGAAGAAGCACCGCAATGGAGATGCTGTTTTGATCGATAATGCTGATGAACTTACCATTATTGCTACCACCCAGATGTCAACAAATACTGCTGATATCTAGGCGAACGGAAGCAGACGTAAACAAAAGGTGTTTTAGTTGGATTCCTTTTGTTTTTCTTATTATTTTTTCCATATTCTCTGAATTTATTTATTTATCTTTTTTTTTTTTATTTTCCTTATTTAATGAATATTAAAGTTGTTTTTAATCATTTTAAACTTATCATCATATTTATTGTGCCTTTACTTATTGTGTGGTCTCTAATTTCTACTTGTTGCTCAGTTTATCTTTCTATCAGGGTGTTGCATCACATTGTGCACCTCTCATTCATATCATTTACCGATGATTGATCCTAATGAGTGCAATAGGGCATCCATAGACAGGTATGGCAGTGATACAACTCGTTTGATGGTGGATATTTTGTGCAGTCAACGTGCTGGATTACAGGTTTGCTACATTAATGCGCAAAGCTTGCGCCCTAAAATTGAGGAGTTTAGAAATTTGTTTGAAGGCTCTAAGGTTGATGTCGTGTGTGTAACCGAAACTTGGTTTTCACCTGACTTGAGTGATGCTCTTTTTTCTCTACATGGTTACAATTTATTCAGGTGCGATAGAGTGGGACGTATTGGGGGAGGCGTTGCGATATACGTTCGCTGTGACATATCTTGTAAATTAATACGTGCGTCTCTGCCTGCCAGTAATATTGAGTATTTATTCATAGAAATCATTTGTAAGGAAAAAAGATTCTGCTTGGCTCTGCTTATAGGCCCAAAAAGCACATAGACTTAACACTGTTAATCACTGTTTTAGATGAACTAGCCTATGTATCACCTTTTGTTATTCTTGTTGGTGACTTTAATAGCAACATTCTTCTAGAAACTTCTATTGTTGATAGTATGAGAACGCTCAATTTACTGCCTGTAAATACAACAACCCCCACTGATTTTGTCAATCATTCCAGTACACTTCTTGATGCATTTCTATACCCTATCCTAAGGGTATATTAAGTTTGACACATAGTTTGTAACATAGAGAAATAATCGAGATAGACCCTATAAAGTATATATATTCGTGATCAGCATCAATAGCGAAATCGATTGAGCGATGACCGTCCGTCCGTCCGTATGTCACCGCTTTTTGGGCCTTAAATTTTGAGCTAGGACGATGAAATTTCATATCTGGGCTTCTGAGAAAAAGATACAGTACAAGTGTAAAAATTTTTTAAATCCGCCCACTGCCACGACGCCCACTTTTTCATAACTTCACTAAATTATATGAAACCAAAAAATTTTGTTAAGACCAAATATTTAGGCATTCAGATTCCCTACAATCCACCCATACAAAAGTTTTGGCCACGCCCACTTTTTGGGGGCGTTTTCATCACAAAACCGAGTTTTGGGCCTTAAATTAGTAACTAGGACGCTGAAATTTCATACCTGGGCTTATGACGAAAAGATACAGTAGAAGTGTAAATTTTTTTTACATTCGCCCACTGCCACGCCTACTTTTTTATAACTTCACTAAATTATATGAAACCGAAAAATTTTGTTAAGACCAAATATTTAGGTATACAGATTCCCTACAATTCACCCATAGAACAGTTTTGGCCACGCCCACTTTTTGGGGGCGTTATCATCAAAAAACCTATTTTGATAAAATTTTACATGTAACATCCTCAAACGGCCGAGTTTATAGCCATACTTGAGTACGAAATGCAATTTGGCCACGCCCACTTTATAGAGAGGAGGATAGGGTATCAGACGATCCGTTCCAGACGGATTGTAGCTTTTCTGTATGTTTTGTAAGTCATTTGAAACAAGTTCTTCATTACAATCAACTCTCTGCATCATGTTTTTCCCATCATGACGTTCTCCATTTAACTTTTCAGTGTGAACCTGTTAGCTCGAACACTACTTATAGCTTCAGGGATTTTAAAAACATTAACTTAAGTCAATTAGAACAAGATCTTAGGTCTATCGAATAGTTTCGAGTTTTTGCGATGATTTCTGTTGATGAACAGGTGCTTTTTATTCAGTGCAATATTAGCCATCTGTTTAATATTCATGTCCCTTTAAAAACTAAAACAGCTAGAGCCAAAGATCATCCTTGCTTTACTAACCACATTAAATCATTAATTCTTAAACGGGATCACGCTTATAAGAGTTGGAAGCGATTCAGAATGGATGTGCTTCATAACTTATACCGAGATTTGAGAAACAAAGTCATTTTTGCGATACGAGGGGTAAAGCGACGCTTTTATGACCCTCGACTGGACTCTTCCCAGGCTGGTGGTAAGCTTTGGAAGAATCTAAAAGAAATGGGTGTTGGCAAGGAAACGAATAGGAATATTTTAAACATGATTGCGAAGAATTGAATCGAAGTTTCACCTCCCTCTCTTCCTCAGGTAATAGCTTACCGTCTACACATTTTCGAGAAAACTCTTGTTATACGCATTCTCCACTCGAGTTTAGCTTCAGAACAGTTGATGAAGCTGATGTTTTAGAGAGCTGTATATCCATTAAGTCGAATTCTGTTGGTTTTGATGAAATACATCCAACCTTCTTAAAAGCTACTCTTCCTTTTAGCTTAAAATATATTACTCATCTTTTCAACACAATTCTTACGACGTGAGTCTTTCCAACCGCTTGGAAGTGTATTAAAGTTATACCTATTCCTAAGAATCGTAACGAGTACAGACCAATATCAATCTTACCCTTTTTATCTAAAATGCTTGAAAAGATTATGAAAAACAAAAATAACATGCTATGTCCTACCCAATCCGGATTTCATCCTAAGCACAGCTGTACTACGGCCTTGATAAGCGTGGTAGAAGAGATCAGATAATGTTGATAATGATAATGTGACTTTCCTCACTCTTTTAGGTTTTTCCAAAGCTTTCGACACTGTTAACCACAGTATCTTATGTATGAAACTTAGGAGTCAGTTTCAGTTCTCTGAATCCTCGGTGAAACTAATTTACTCTTATTTAGATAAAAGGTTCCAGGCAGTTAGTGTGAAAAACTCGATTTCCAGTTTTCTTCCACTGAGTAGAGGAGTCCCTCAGGGCTCTATTCTGGGTCCATTACTTTTTTGTATGTACATTAATGATCTTCCTTCACTTTCACTAAACTCCTCTATTCATACTTATGCTGATGACGTTCAGCTATACTATAGCTGTCTTCTGGGTTTTATTGAAAATGGGGTATTCGTAGTCAATGAAGATCTCTACAAGATACTAAACTGGTCCCTGTCTAATGACCTCTGCCTGAACCCGACTAAATCAAAATGCCTGGTAATCTCTAGGACTTCAATAGATACTTCGTATTTTCCTCAGATACATCTTAATAATGTACCAATCGAGTTTGTGGACTCTGCAAAGAATCTCGGTATTACTTTCAATAAAACGCTTACCTGAAATAAGCACATTAGACTAACTATAGGCAAAGTTTACGGAGGTCTTCGTATGCTTTGGGCCACCCAGCGAATCATTCCTGAAAAACTAGAATGATTCTTGCTAAAACCTTGCTAATCCCATTTCTCTTATTTGGATGTGAACTTTTTTCTAACTGTGACTACGAGCACAGACGAAGGCTTAATGTTACCTATAATAGTGTCGCACGATATGTCTATGGACGACGGAGGTATGATCACATCTCGATTTTTAGTAAATTAATACACGGCCTTACTCTTGAGAACCTCTTTAAACTAAGAACGGTAACCTTGCTTCACAAAGTTATGCAAACACGTCAACCGCCGTATCTTTATAATAAGATTTGTTTTCCGCGCTCTATCCGAAGCTGTGACCTGGTTCCAGTACGTTTCTCATTCTTAGTATCTGAACGCCAATTTTTCATTTATGCTATTCGGCTATGGAACTCTCTTCCCCGAACTATTAGATTGATAAGTTGTACAACACAGTTTAGCATGATGATGATATGTTTTCTTTCTTTCATATGTTTTATTTTTTTAATAGCTTTCTTTCTATCTTTAATAACTCTAAAATGAAAATAATTTCAGTTAATACATTTACTCTTTTATTCTAATTTTGAATAATTATTTAAGCTTAGATACATGGATGTAGCTTTAAATTTTTGTCACTCAGTAACCTAAAGTAAACGAATTTAATAGTATTAATACTTCAGTACACTACACTAATTTAAAAGATACTGTATCTTACTGTGTAAGTCTTATTACAAAGAATAAAGAATAAAGAATAAAGAATAAAGAATAAAGAATAAAGTATAAAGAATAAAGAATAAAGAATAAAGGATAAAGAATAAAGAATAAAGAATAAAGAATAAAGAATAAAGAATAAAGAATAAAGAATAAAGAATAAAGAATAAAGAATAAAGAATAAAGAATAAAGAATAAAGAATAAAGAATAAAGAATAAAGAATAAAGAATAAAGAATAAAGAATAAAGAATAAAGAATAAAGAATAAAGAATAAAGAATAAAGAATAAAGAATAAAGAATAAAGAATAAAGAATAAAGAATAAAGAATAAAGAATAAAGAATAAAGAATAAAGAATAAAGAATAAAGAATAAAGAATAAAGAATAAAGAATAAAGAATAAAGAATAAAGAATAAAGAATAAAGAATAAAGAATAAAGAATAAAGAATAAAGAATAAAGAATAAAGAATAAAGAATAAAGAATAAAGAATAAAGAATAAAGAATAAAGAATAAAGAATAAAGAATAAAGAATAAAGAATAAAGAATAAAGAATAAAGAATAAAGAATAAAGAATAAAGAATAAAGAATAAAGAATAAAGAATAAAGAATAAAGAATACTGCCACAACTCACAAATCCAGCCTCAACTTCTCGCTGTCGTCAAAAATATTTATTTGACGTTGACTTCGGCAAACTCTATATTAAATAAGATATTTAAAAATGTTCCTATGTATTATTCTTAAAGACTTTATGGGCTGATAGTTTTTTAAATTAAGCCTAATATAGAATGTTTTATTTTTTTTTTTTAAGAAAATAGATTTATTGATTTATGTTTCTTTATATTGTTAAAATAAATCGTTAAAAAAATGTTTGACTTTACTGTCCATTCAAACAACAGGCAGAATAGAACCGGTGATACTGGAGAAAGCTACCTGAGGATTCCGAAGATCAATTACTTCAAAATCCTCAGAGGGCAAACTCCTCCATCACAATTACATACCCACGGACGAATGTAAACAAAGTGGTACATACATGCCCAGCAGGGATTCCTCCTATATACATATATGTACATATATCCTGTCCTCATTGTCAGTCCAGTGTCCTATGTAAGTCCTGTGTGTCTACCTACAATCATTATACATTTAAATACCGAGAATCATAAAGATATTTTATAAAATAATAAATACTTACCCCATAGCACACTTTCCATGCGCAGCTGCCAATTCGGAAATGACATTTCAATTGAAAGACAACCGCACTCTTTACGTACACGGCGCGCGCCGTGTAGTTAAGAAAAATTCGTTAGAAAATTTAGAAAAAGGACTAAGTAGATACATATATATATAAATATATAATTTATGCAATAATTAGGGCTTAGGTTTTATTAAGAATAAGGACATATGGGGGTGGGACAAAGACGAACGATGTGACCCATTGACATGGAATACTGGAAGGTGGGGGATTTCTCCTCCCCATACGGTGTTCTGAAGTACATAGTACAGAGTACATAATGGACAAAGGCGACTGACCAAGAACAAAGAGTTTCCATGATCACTCAGAAGATTATAGTGGAAGAGGATAGTTGACCAATAACAAAAAAAAAAAAAATGTCTCAGAAACTTCTATAGTTTACATATACAGTGGACGTCTACTGTACTCATATATGGACATACATATAGATACATACAGAAGTACATTTAAGGTCAACCACAGTAGGCCGTAAAATAAAATTCAGCAGGTAAGCCCATAAAGTGAAAAAACAAAGAGTATGCATATAAAATAGTTTAAAATACATATAAAAAAGACCAGCGGAAGCAGCTCTTGGAGAAGATTAGACCTCTATCGTAGGCCAAAAGCAATTCGAGAAAAAAAAAATAGACCAAGGTATGCAAACTTTAAGACATCATCAGATAACTGATATTAAGTTTCAGAAAGGTCCCTAAACCTACAGAAAATGGCAAAAGGGGCTCGAGCCCTTTCTTCTTTAGTGTACCAGTACTCTCAGCTGCACCGTTGGAGTCCCACTATCTCCAGCTGAACCGTTGGTGTACTGCTGAGGGTACAGTAACTTGACCCACTAACCAACCGGAACTAATAACAGCAAGGCTGAGACGAGGTGCTCCGCTGGACGTTAAGTGAAGTGAAAGAAAAAAAAAATATATATATATACATATATACAGTAAAATAGTCAATAAAAAAAAAAAAAAAAACATAAAAAAAAAAAAAATTTAGAAATTAAGTGAAGTAAATCATAACGTAAAGAACAATTGTAAAATAGAATTATAGTGTAAGGTGTAAGGTTTTAAATTAATAATTATTTATAAGCAGTGTAGCCAAAATTTTATGATTTCAACAAAGGACTCTTCTCCGAACGTGCTGCCGGCAGGACTGTGAGGGACGAGGGACAGTGAGTATTTTTTTTATATTTTGTTTAGTTCTTTTATTTGGAAATCATAAACACACAAATAACAGACGCTATAGGTAGAACACCATTCTTGAATTGAAGTTTTTTTGTTTGAATTACCATAGCAGTTTTGTTATATATGTATGTATGTATGTATGTATATAGGTACGTGCAAGTACACATATCACCAAAATATTGATGGTTAAAATAACCTATAGAAACAAAAAAAAAAAAGAGGTGTTATAATTTCATAATGGATTACTAGATAGGGCGATAGGTGTGTGGAGGCCTGGCTAGGCCGTCCTTCTGTGGAATGGTAGCTGACAAAGACATGCACTGACTGTGACGACAGGGAGATAGACGACAAATGACTTACACTACGTGACAAAACTAGGCGGCGACTGATTAATACTTTAGGGGCTATCTCTCAATTACATCGGCCAAGCAGGTAGCTAAGGATGTGTCAATGGACACATGGGTGGGCAGGCCAAACCATTGCCAACTCCATCAGGCAAGCCTCTAGTTCTCCAGCGAACCCCTACCGGTGAGCAACCTTGGAGACGCGATGTGTCTAGGTTTAGGGATAGTCATAGGCTAGATTTAAGGTAGATTAGGCATAGTATAGGGTTTATTTTTAAGCGCATTATCTTAGCTTAGGATTAGCTTAGGTTAGTTAGATTTAGTTAGGTCGTGTCGCCGAATTTTCTCCCTGGTATGGGCATAAGCCCATGGATCCACTTTTCTTTCACTTTCTCTTTTTTTCTATCCTATCTTAGTAAGTCCGTCTGCAGTCTGTTTAGGTTAGTTTTCTCTTCTCTGGTTAGGTCCTTTTAGTTTTTACATGGCACGAGATTTTTGTGATTGAGCAGGTGTCGCACAAGGGAGGGGAGACAAGAATACCCCCGTCCGACGAGCTGTGCTGAGCAATGACAAGCGTAAAGTAAAGTAAAGTCAAAGGTGCCCCTTGCCCGGCCATCTTCTGAGTTGTTACTTACAGCCCCTAAATTACAAACGGCAGCTATGCAACGGCGCTCAGAGGATGCAGTAAGAATAACCAAATTCAATACGAATGCTCTAAGCGATCGCAACATACGTCGTAATTTTGCCAACACCCTCAACATCAAAGTATCATCCCTGAACGAAATTGGTGATTGACACGATGTGAGGCGAAATAAAAAGCGTATTTATTATGGAAGTTCGATCCGAAACTGCCCCCAGACAGTCTAAAGCCAGAGACTCCTGGATTTCCCAAGACACCTGGGTCGCATCGTGGATCGTTGAAATTAAAAATAAATGCCGAAACAGACCCTCAACGAAAGGTGGAACTACGAAGTGAATATCGGATACCTCATAGGACAGTTCATCGCTTGCAGAAAACGTAGCAAGAAGAGGAGATATCAGAGAACTGTACAGAATATCCAAAGAAGTTGTAGGTCAAAAAAGCAACACCTACCATCCTGTACTGGGTGTGGACGGCACTCTATTGGTATCAACTGAAGATCTACTTCGCAGATACAAGGAACATTTATGTGCTCTGCTTAAATCCAATTCCGGCGAGTAGAGTCCAGCAATGGGCCCTAAATTGCTCGACATATGTAGATCTTTTAGGTGTATTGCCATCGGACCTCTTACAGTAGCAGAAATTAAAACTGCGATCAATATTCTCAAAGCCACCAAAGCAGCTGGACTCAATGGTATTCCAGCTGAGTTCCTGAAATCAGATCCCGCCACAACGGCTAGCATTTTACTTCCGATACTATATGTCATGTAGGGAAAATTAAATCTAACCAAGGGACTGGAAGGACTGAGTTATTGTTAGAAAACCCAAAACAGGCAATCTTAAAAACTGCAATAACTGGCGTGGTATCACCATTTTGTATCAAAAGGCATCAATCGGGCTTCTGCAATGGTCAATCGTGCAACGATCAAATTCACCGCTCTACCGTATGCTCGTGGATTTCGAAAAGGCCTTTGACCGGGTAAATCGTGGATGTATCTGGAGATCTCTTCTCAGAAGAAGGGCCTATCCAAAAATAGTGCTGTCATAATGGAATCATATAGTAACGCAACGTGTTTTGTTCTACAATGGGTAACTCATCGACTCTTTCAAAGTGCAACAGGGAGTGAGACAAGAGGATATTCTGTCGCCAATCCTCTTTCTACTGGCGGTAGATGATGTGCTGACTGGCACCGTAGGTGCCTCTGAGAGACTTGGCATCCCATGGAGACCGTTTGATAGGCTAAGTCATTAGGAATATACCGATGAAATCGGTTTCCTGGTAAATCTCATTGTAGCCAGTGGAGAAAGTCCAGTCTCAAGCATTATGGCATAGTTTGGGATGCTGTGTGGTAAATGGCAAATATGCTTTTGATGTAAAACTTCAATAGTTTTGTTTGGGAATATTAAATGAAAGGTTGTTTCCTTTGTGAAAACCAAAATCGAAGTGAAATAATTCATTATAGAAAATACAGAATTTTCAGTGCGTAAGCAACTGGATAATTTAACAAAGAAATAAACTGAAATATACAGAGTTTTAGAACATTTCATATCTTAACTGTTATATGACATATAATTATATGTATTAGTTAGTGTTGCTGTGTACAATGTTCAGTACTTCAATAAGTTTTTCCATTTCTTCAAATCGGCTTCCACTCCTTACCTGGGCCGCGTACAATATAGTTGAGTCGCTGGCCGCTACGAAAAAACGAAACTTACTGTTATCTGCTATGTATTTGTTAGCACAACAATTTCTCCACGTTGTGTATTTATCACAGTCTTGACTTTTTATAGCTTGCATTTCAACTGAACTTCCATGACTACGTTTTGTGTGAAAAGCATACCAAGGTAGTTGTACTTTTTAACGATTTCAATCTGATCGTTGTTCAAAACCATTTCTTGTCTAAAATGCTGGAAAAGAGTAAATGCAATATGGCCACGCCCACTAAGGGCTACATAGGGAGGAGGGTAGGGTATCATACGATCCATTCCAGAGGGATTGTAGCTTTTCTTCAAGTGCAATTCTTTCGGACTTCTCTTGAGTGGTTTTTATGGATTATCCAATTCAATTTTATACTCTTTGAATTAATTTCCAATTTTCTTGACAACTTCTTGCATTTCTTTTAATACCATATCCACATCGTGAGTGTACAACCGTTATTCTTATGTATGAATTCAATCATGCTCAGAATATTACTAATGGACTGATCTAGACCCCTACATTTTACCGCGTTGCAATAAATTTTGCCGCACATACCCGAATATCTTACAACAAAATCTCTACAAATGGAGTCATTACATTTAACCCTTTCGGCCCGGACGGGATATATACCTATACATATGTGTCCCGGTAAATGTTCAAAAACAACTAACTTTGTACAATGTACTTTTAATTTCTTTTGAGTGAGTTAAAAATAAATTTTTTTTTTTGTATTATATATACTATTTTAACTTTGATTTGATAGAACATCTCAACTCTTGAGACTGTCGCAGTAAAACATAAGAAACAAATAATTTTTACCATAGCGGCTTTCCAGGCCGAAAGGGTTTTATAACAGTCCGGCATTTAATGGATAAAATAAGTTAACTACTTATCTCACTGTTTCCCGATGTGATGCAATATTTTTAATGAAGTTATTTTATTGTTGTCAAGCGTTTCTTTACTCACAAAGTTTGTTCTCAAGGGTTGGCACAGATAAATTCTTTAATTCATTACTTGTCATAGTTTTTCTTAGGGCGTACTATTACCGCAAAAATTATAAACATGCAAGTCTTAATGTACGTAGTTTTGTTTTTTTTTATGATTTTTGTGTTATTTTAATGTGTAGTACTGTTGCCCTTGCTAAGCACTTAACATACATAATCTTTGTAGGTAGCAAATAAAAAAAAACATACAGAAAAGCTACAATCTGTCTGGAACGGATCATATGATACACTATTCTTCTTCCTATGCAGCTCTTATAAAGTGGCAGTAGCCATGTTGCATTTTGTACTGAGCTACGACGACGACTTCAAATGTTTGCGGATGTTACATGTAAAATTTCATGAAGATCGGTTTTTTTATAAAAACACCCGCAAAAAGTGGGCGTGGCCAAAACTGATGTATCGGTGAATTGTAGAGAATTTAAATGCCTAAATATTGCGTCCTAAAAAAAATGTTCGGTTTCATATAATTTAGTGAAGTTATGAAAAGTGAGAGTGGCAGTGGGCGGATTTAGACATTTTTTACACTTGTACTGCTCAAAAGCTCAAAATTTAAATCGTCTTCGCTATTGATACTGACCACGAATATATACATATACCTAGTAGGAACTATCTCAATTTTTTCTCTATGTTACAAACTATGTATCCAACTTAATACACCCTTAGGATAGGGTATAAAAAATGAAGTTTTTTTTTTTCAAAATTTTTCTCTGCCAATTTTTTGTTTCTCTCAATCCCTATTTTACGGAAAATAGCATTGTTGTGGTGTCCCTGGAATCGGCATGCATGCAACAATGCGTCATTTGAGCATTTTTGTTAACACTACATAACATTTCTGAGACATTCTGGACTGAAGTTGGTATGCCGTATGGAGGCAAAATAGTGAATATAAGGGGTGGTAATAAGAACAGAGTTATAGAGCAGGTGGAACATTCAGAATGCAGGAAATGGGGCCAGAGCAACCTACATCGTCATCATCACCATCATCGTCGTTGCAGCCGGATGCTTGTTTATCATGAGTGTCTCGAAATTAACCCAAATCTTTCCGCAACATGAGGTGACATGAATATTTAAATGGCGAAGTGAAATATTCCAGGTGAAAACTTCTACTGCAAACCATTTGAGGTAAAGAAGGACGAGCTTATGAAGCGGGCAAAGCACCAGAGTGTGCTGACATTTTTCATTCAGAGTACTCGAGATCCTTGGGCCCCAAATGATGACGAAATGAAAGGACACATAACAACCGCGAATGCTTTTTATGCAGATTTTTACTTATATTCTTTTTTTTTTTTGTGAATATCCTCAGGATATTAGCGATGGATTTACGTAATGAAGTGTAGGTGATTTAATTGCAGAAAAAGCGTCATATTATTCCATGTGCATTCGCTCGGTTCATATTCGCTGCATCTGCAAATGTACTCCCCAAGACTACCATCTAATGCAGCTTATATGTATAACAGAGAAGGATAATCCAAACTAATGAAGTCCTCATATTGAGTGCTTTAGTGGAGAAGGTGTGGGTTGAGTGCGGCGTTGTGATTTATAATAGTGTGTTCTAGAACGAAATGCCATTGACCCACGATGTAGAGATTTTTCGGATTCGATATTAAACTGGAAGTTTGAGCAGTGCTGGTTGGTGATCAGAGGAATTTCCACATTCTGAAATAGAAATTGCTTTTGATCCCTCTGTATGCATACATGTGAATGTGCATACATATATGTAAATTTAAGAGGGAACGTTGAACTGAGTAATTGGCTTGAGGGAAACATGGAGGAATTCAATTTAAATAAAGGAAAGGTATCCTTATGAAAATTTTTATTAAAGCTTATTGCGTAATCATTTCGATGTGTAAAACGAACTTTAATGTAGTAGACTCTAGTTAATGGGACGTTTTTGGTCTTCTGTATATGTATATAAAAATTAATGTTTGTTTGTTTGTTTGTCCTTTATAGACTCTTAAATGGTAAGAGATAGAGCACTGATGTCTTTGGCAACTTTGTTCAGAATTCTGGTTTTGGTACCAAATTTTTATTTTTTTTTTTATTTCATGCAAAACTTTATAAATAGTCACAATTGTCGTAGCAACGCGCCCCGGGTACAGCTAGTTTGTTAATAAAAACATGGGAATTTTTACTGTACTGTACTTAAAGTCAATCTTAAAATTTTTTTTTTTATTTCATGCAAAACTTTATAAATAGTCACAATTGTCGTAGCAACGCGCCCCGGGTACAGCTAGTTTGTTAATAAAAACATGGGAATTTTTACTGTACTGTACTTAAAGTCAATCTTAAAATTGATTTTTCAAAAACCGTTCTTACGAGTTCGTTAAAATTTCATAGTGCGTTAGGTGTAGTTTGGATATATGTACGTACACATGTACTTATTTATATGTGTATATATGTTCTCTGCAAAAGAAGTAAGAACAACTGGCTAAGGATCGTAGATCGTGGGCATGTGGAATGTTAGGACCATTACGGACAGGCCGCTTACAGCCACAGAATTGCCAGAGTCTATAGCCTCAAACATTGAAGTTATTAGCGCCACCCAGGATGTGCTATGGGATGGACCGGACAAAAGAGGGATGAAAAACTGCTATAATGGTGATTACTACATAGAATAAAAGCAGTGCAGCTTTCGGGAGGATGTCTAGATTTTTCGACACGTGGCCAAGCGTCGTATGACAGCCCTACAGAGGACAAGGACGATAGCGAACTCCATTGGACGTAACATGGCGATCATTCTCATTTCCACAATGGAAGCTCATGAAGCCCATATTAATACCCAACGACTTTATATCGATTTTAAGCCCGCATTTGACAACTTTTAAAGAGACGAGCTATTTGCATACATACATACATATATGGAGCCACGACAAGTTTTGGCTTCCCTACCAAATGCGTCGAAAAGCTGCAATCGCAAGAGATCGCCAGCACCTTTGCCGAATACGTATTTCGAAATCTTGATACGACTCCTATGCCGCCAGCATCTAATGCCGAGGACCAATGCCAACGCTGCCAAAATGCCATCAGAAACGCTGCAACTGATGTGCTGGGTTTAGCTCGACCTCCACAAATAAACCCATAGTTTGACGAAGAATAGCGGCAAACAAATGCAACTAGAAGAAGGAGCAGCAGTAAGAACACCGGCTTCTCCGAAAGAAAAAAAAAAGAGCATGAGAAGCGCGAGATGGAAGATATTGAGAGATTATACTCCAGGAATAATGTACGGAAGTTTTACCTACAGGTAAAAAGAACGTATCAGGCCAATAAGACTATTAGAGATGAATAAGGAAACCTCGTAGTAGAGTCACCGTCGGGGCTGAGAATATGGAAACATTTTTTTCTGCAGAGTGTATAACGGCGACGAAGACCAACATCCTGCTGTCAGGCAGAATGAACCATTTAACATAGACGATGATGGCGAAAATTTGCGTCCACCCGACCAAAACGAAGTCAGAATAGCAATATCCAAGCTTAAATTCAACAAGGCTGCTGAACCTGCCGGCTTACCAGCCCAGTTGTTCAAAGCAGCTGGAAATGACCTGGTAGAGAGCATACACCAACTCATTTCTAAAATTTGGTCAGCTGATGAATGGAACCTCAGCACCGTTTGCCCGATCCAGAAGAAAGAAGACCCCCTCAATTGCAACAATTACAGAGGTTTTAGTCTCCTTAACATCGCGTACAAGATCCTATCTGCCATATTGTGTGAACGCCTGAAACCCTTCGTCAACACCCTGATTGGCCCCTATCAGTGTGGTTTCAGGCCAGAAAAGTTCACAATCGATCAAATCTTTACACTTCGGCAGGTCCTGGAAAAAAAACTCAAGATGTCCAAATCGATGCAGAATTCTCGCTGCTCCATCAAGATCGGTAACGATCTCACTGAGACCTTTGATGTCAAAAAAGGATTAAGACAAGGTGAAGCGCTGTCATGTGATTTTTTTAACATTATACTTGAAAGAATTGTGCGAAACTCACAAGCCAACACCGGAGGCACAATCTTTCAAAAGTCTATTCAACTACTAGCGTATGCCGACGATATCGACCTTATTGATAGAACACAGCAGGCTGTCACCGGTGCGTTGACTGATATTGAAACGGAAGCTGCCCAAATGGGTTTAGCGGTATAGAGGACAAAACCAAGTATATGTTGTCAACCAGAAGGGACACGCAACATCGACGAAATGGACAGAACGTCACAATCGACATTTATGACTTTAAGGTAGTAAGAGACTTTGTCTACCTGCGATCTGCTATCAATTCTGACAATAACACCTCGGCAGAAATAAAACGAAGAGTAACTCTTGCCAATCGCTGTTTCTTTGGGCTGAGAATGCAATTGAGTAGTAAGGCCCTATCCCGAACAACTAAGGAGACTCTATATAATGCCTTAATCATCCCAGTCCTCCTTTATGGCGCTGAAGCAATGACTTCATCAAAAGCGAATGAAGATATCCTCGATCGTTTCGAGAGAAAAATTCTTCGTAAAATAAAACCTCGCATCAGTCGTTTCCGATGGCTAGGACATGTAGAGCGAATGGACGCCTGCCCGAAGAGTCTTCGAATTAAACCCGGAGGGACAACGCAGCAGAGGAAGACCTCGCCTTAGGTGGCGTACACAAGTTGAAGGGGATCTGAAGAAGCTTGGAGTGCGCAACGGAGAGGCTTGTTAGTTGAGGCCCAGGTTCATCCCGAACTGTAGCGTTTAAAGGTTTCCCGCAGAGGTAGTTTGCAATTTTTTTTTGCAGTCCTCCAAATTTAATCCTCAATTTGTGTAGGTTCGGGCTGAATTGTTTCCCCAAACATTTGCCTGGTTTTTACGATTCCGGTGGGAAGTAGCTGGAAAAGCGTAGCTACATACAATGAACAGCGTTTACATAAACATATATATACATACAGACATCATTCCACAAAACGTTACGGATCCACAAAACGTATCGAACATCCACCGAAACATAACATATGTAGATACAACACATAACAACAACATTAAACATAGTTACAGTAACCGTGTCTTTTTTACTTGCACCTATACCTATAGGACAAGTATTAGTTTCGTGAAAAATTTCGAACTCCAGATTTTAATCAAACTGGACATTACTATGATGGAGAAGTCCAAAAAAGTGGGTCTGCCAATTCCGTCTGTCTGTCTATTCGCCTGCAGCCTAAACGGATAAACGGATTTGCTTCATACTGCATATCTGGGGTCTGTGGGATAATCCCTAGAGGGGAAATTGGAATTTTCATTTTAACCTCAAAATTAAGGTACTTTACTTAAGGGCGATTTCACTAAAAACGGATTTTCTCGAAAACGGTTCTAACTATTTTGATAAAATTTCATATGTGAGTTAGTTTGGGTATATGCTATTAGGTGACATACCACGTTTTGCGCGAAAAATGCGAATAACGGTAATTTTAAGAATTGGCTGTTTCTCGGCTATTTCTTCAGCAATTAAGCTTACAATTAATATCTGAGGTGGGTATGACAAAGGCAAAGATATGACGTACCAAGTTTTGGTACTGGTATTTTTCAAAAATGTACCTTTTTTCAAATTTTTACTAGAAATCGAAAAATTTGTTAAAACGAAATTAATAGTCCTTGAAGTTTTCTACAGTTCTGTTGAACGCCATACATAAACTTTGAATTTCAGTGCCTATAAAATAAGGTGCAATACGTACGACCCAGTCGTGCACTTTATTTTTGCATACTTTCGTTGGATTTTGTTTCATAGATTTAATTTAAATTAAACCATAAGCAGTACTTTTTTATTTGGTTTTTTTAAATGTTAGTTTTCATGAATTCTCCTTTTTTATAGAGTAAAACATTTACGTATGCTTTTAAACATGTGCGGTTAGGTCTTTTTAAATGCTGTGGGAGTGTGGGTGATTGGGAAGGCCGGCCTTTCGTGCCATGACGCGACAGTACATTACGAACGATGACGACAAAACTTGACGACAAACAAACAAGGACGTTAACATCGATTGTGACTGGGGGATTTCTTAGTGGGGCTATCTCTCATAACGTACGGCCAGAGAGATAACATTTGGCTTGTGACGCAAGCCATGAAGGTTGGGCCGGCCAAGCTTTGCCGATAATATCAGGCATATCTCGTGTTCTTTACGAACCTTTAGGACTAGAGATTAGGGAAAAGGGAAAATAGGTTTAGGTTAGTTTTAGGCTAGATAAGGCCTAGATTAGGGTTTATTTTAAGTCTAGGTTTAGTTTAGGTTAGATAGGATTAGCTTGGCTAGCTCGCGTTTCTTGTTTTAGGGTATGGGCACAAGTCATTGGCCTCTAGTCGTCTATCCTATCTTTTTAGTTCGTCCACAGTCAGATTAGGGATTAATTTACTTCTCTACTAGGATTAGCTTATACAAAATGACATGATTTATGTTATTTGAGTAGGTGGTGTATGATGGGGTTGACAAGAACCATCTCGTTCGACGAGATGGTAAAATTTAGCGTTTAGCGTTAGTTCGACGTCTCTTGGACTTAGCATAACATACGGCACAGGTGCATTTTCGTTTTATCCGACCAGACTTATTAGACACGCTAAAGGTAAACTACAGAAGGTCTGGACCGGTAATTGTCTAGACAGTAAGGCACTACCATGTTTGACATGAAGAGATAGGCTACATACCCAGGTATGCACGTATGGCGTTGTACGTATGAAAAATTTGTAATCTAGTCGATATTCATCTAATTTATATACTTCAAATTAATTGGAATTTGTTGAGTCTCCTTTTCTGGGAAGCTCCTGGAAAATTTAGCCCGTTTGGTAATAATCGTCTTCATGATTTTTTTAATTTGAAAATGGAAATACACACCCAGGTATGTTGAATTGACACAAGGGTTAACAGAAATCTGGTTCATCTTCTGGGTATATACCCCATGACTTTCCTTCTTCTGCTAGCTAGCGCCGGACATGGACAGAATATATGCGCTGCCGTCCCGACTTCCTCCAGGCATAGTTCACAGGTGTCATTCTCCAGAAGACCCATCTTCTTTAAGTGATACCCCAAATTTTCCATAACCTGTGGATAACGCTACCACACATTTCAGTGTTCTTCGCCCTAAGCTTAGAACTTCTCTATGAGTGGTCCTGATCGGCATTTTAAAAGCCATTTTCGTCTGCCTGCAACCTTCTACGGTTGACCACTATTTCTAATGTACCGCCGCGACCAATTTCTTCTACCATCCCTCTGCCAATTGCAGCGAATGGTTCCGGACCGGAGAGCTCCGAGGTTGACCCTTGCTTTGCCAGAGAGTCCCCCTTCTCGTTCCCCTCACTCCCTACGTGCCCTCTCACCCAGAGCAGCGTCATCTCATTTCGAGATGAGCACTCATTGAGCTTATGAGCACATTCCAACGCCAGAGATATAAAGAAGATTATATCACCAATCTTCTTTTCCGGAAGTGTTCCATCTTCAATGAAAGTTTTGTGATACCTTTCAGTAACACGCACTCTCTTAATTCCATCCATGGGCATATTCAACTCCCTAATCTCGTTTTTCACGAGAACCAAGATTTTCCTATGACCATAGATAGTACCGCGCCAGTGCCAGTTGGCATCCCGATGCAGACGAAGTGCCGTCGTAGCCGCCACTTTCTTAATAAATAAATACGCGGCAGAATACCTAGGATCACTTCCATTGCGCATGTTGGTGTCGTCCGTATTGCACCCGCGATCCCTAAACATGCCAGACGTTGGACCCCTATCTAATTCCTTCCTAACAGTTTTCTGGGTGACTTTCTGCCACCAAACAACTGACGCATATGTGATAATCGGACTAACTATCATCGTGTACATCCAGTATGCTGACCTCGGCGAGATTCCCCACCTTAGTCCACATACCCGTTTGCACTGATAAAGCACCCTTTTCGCCTTTCAAATTTTTTCTTCCACATGGAAGTTCCAAGTTAGTCCAGCATCTAGGTATACACCCAGATACTTAACCTTCCTTAACCACATGCAGCTCCGATCCGAAAAGTTTCAAGGGCTGAAATTCCAGATCTCTCCTCTTCCTTGTGAAGATGATCAGATCTGTCTTTTCCGCATTAATGGAGAGTTATTGTTCCTGACACCACCGCTCCACCACTCTGAGAGCATTTCTCATGGTATCTGCTGTAATGTGCATGAATTTACCTCTTGCCATTATTGCTATATCGACGGCATATCCCACAGTGTGGATGCCAATATCTTCAAGTGTTTTCAGAAGAGAGCCCACAGTTATATTTCACAGAGTAGGTGACAAAACTCCTCCTTGCGGGCAACCTCTGCTAACCCTTCCTTTAAGTCTTGAAGTTCCCGTCTGAATATTTATCGCCCTATTTCTCAGCATATTGTCCACCCATCTCACCAGCAATGGGTTAACCCTGCGTTGTTCTGAGGCTATTCTCAGACTTTCGAAGCATATCTTATTGAAGGCACCTTCAATGTCCATTATTATGGTCATTGCAATGCCTCCGGTATTCATCTCCTATTCCGCAACGCGTACCACCTAGTGTAGCGCTGTTTCTTTCCGTAGACCTGCCAGCTCTGTATGCATGTTGTCAAAGGATACGCTTTCAGCGCCGTGCTCTCTATATGGTCCACCATAATTCTTTCCATTGTTTTCAACAGAAATGATATTAGGCTGACCGGTCTGAAGGACTTCGCTTCGGTGTAGTCCTTTTTTCCCGGTTTTGGAAGAAACACCACATTTGTTTCCCTCCATGTTACCGGTATGACGCCTATTGCTAGGCATGTGACGTACATATATATCCTTAAGCCTTGGTACTATGAGATCTGCACCCCATTACATTAAAGCTGGGAAAATACAATCAGGTCCCGCGGTCTTGTAAGGAGAAAATGTTTTTATCGCCCCACTGACCGCTTCTGGTGTTACTATCCGTTCCGCTTCAGTTCAATCCATCCTGTTTGCTCCTTATTTCCTCAGAGCCCAGGGCTGATTCGACTTCAGACTTCCCAGAAAGTGTATTTCCATGAGGACCTCATTTGCACGATCAAGTGTCTCAACAATCTCCCCCGTTCTGTCGCGAATGAGTCCGACTTTGGAAACTGGATCCCTCGAGACAATTTTCTGAAGTCTATTAACCTCAGCTGTGCTTCTCATATTCGAGCAAAATTCCCTCCACGACTCCCTTTTACGTCGTCGCAGAGTTGCTTTTAGCTCTTTCTTCTTTGCCTTGTACTCATCCCATGATTCAGGATCATCCCTTCTTATGGCATGATTAAAGGCTTTTCTCACCTCCTTCTTTAGATTTTCAAGTTCCCTACACCACCAAGGCGCGGGGTCCTTTTCATCTACCAAAGTAGGTGTACACGCCTCTTGGTAAGCATTTTCAACAGCTGATTGTAAGTGCTTCAGCTGTGACTCTACATCCCAAGTGGTTTTCGGTATTTTGGGTACCCTCCCATTCCCGTAACACTTCCTGGTATTTCACTATTTCCGTGTTCCTGGGAATCCTGATATGTTTTCGATCTTTCTTTCTTCCATATCGAACATCAAATGAGATGGCTCTGTGGTCGGACATCATTGTCTGATCCATTACCTTCCAATTTGATATTCTATCAAGCATTCTATTACTGCACAGAGTCACGTCAATAACTTCCCTTCGTCTCGCATCCACAAAGGTCGGTTCTGTTCCTCTTTTGACAATAGTTAGCTCTTTGCACACTAAAAACTCGAATAAAGCTTCTCCTCTGCAGTTATCGTTGGTGCTTCCCCACACTGTATTGTAAGTAATGTAAAAAATTCTCCATTGCTTTTCAGTCTAGTGGAATGGAATTCAATGACATTATTAAGTCATTAATTGCCTTATCTACTCTTATCTGTGATTGATATCATCAATTGATATATGAACTCATTGAATTATTTATTACACATCAACATGATATTGTTTGGATCGAAATTTACACCTAAGGGAAACTTATATACTTGACATAGTTTACTTACATAGTTGGAAGCTACTTTTCTTTACTTGTTGCTATAAGGGGCATTTAGTGTTTTTATAAAAATTGTCTACAGTATTTTTTTTGTGTTCTTACTAGCAAATTTGAACACAAAAGACTCATTTAAACAAAATCGTAAGGACGAATTAGACAAATGAAATATTGTGGTTTGATAGGTACATTGTATCCATCAAACTAAATTTGATTTTGCTTGGTATTAAGTCAATTTTTGAAGTTGCAATAGTTAAATAATTAAATACTGTTGTGGAATAACAACGTAAAACATATTTTAATCAATTATTAACTTTTTTCGTCTAAAATAAAACAGGGGAAGGCAAAAAACAACAAAATCACGCTGAGGTCAACCAAAGAATAGTCAGATGCCAGATGACAGATGAATGAAGAATGATGAACGATGCAATCGATGATACACTATGCTAATTGTGTAGTATGTTCAAATTCGTTTGGGTTCTAATCTTATACTAATGCGTATGTATGTACATCTTGCCCAATGGAACAATCAGGTTCGAAAACCATTAATTGGCACAGTTTTGTACTGCCCGAGTACAAACTCCAATTGCAGTGTACAAAACCGGTGTCCGGATGAACTTGAATAACTTGCCCAAATTAAAACGATGTCACCGACTCTAATATCCTCTAAGCTCCACTGCCATTTGTTTCTCGTATGCAATATAAATAAATATTCATCACTCCAAAATTGTCAAAAGTGTTGATGGATCTTCCCCAGTCATTGCCATTGCTTGAGACGTTTAGTGGCCACATCAATGAAGCTCGGCTCTGGAACTGTCAAACTGGAACCAAACGTCGCTTTACAGACTTCACTGCAGCCTCCCATAGTCCACCTTGATGTGGAGCGCTGGGTGTGATAACATGCTACCTTGTACCCTGATTCGCTAGTATCTGTTGGTTCTGCTCAATACTCCAAGTCGCCAAGTCTGCGATTGGCACCCACAAAGTGCTTGTAATTGTCACTATATAGTTCCTGATAAAGTTCACGTTGGCCACCAAACTGGGTAAAGTCATCCAAAAATTTTTATGATGAGAGGTCATCCGCCACCTCAATATGAATGGACCTTCGGACGGTCATGCCTCACTGTATTTTGCTATTGATACTTCATCATTCAATTGCGTTTGGAGACGACGTGATTGCATACAGGTCAGATCCAAAAATCAAGGTTATTGCAGTGACGTGACTTCCACACAATCTATCGATATTGCGATGACTGGAAGGTGAAGATCAACTTGCTGAAGTCTAGAGACACCAGAAAAAATGGCGAAAGTTCTCTATCGTGGGACAGCACGCGCAGCCACTGGTGATTAGAACTATATGCAGATACCTTGGAATCTGGCAAGATTAGTATCTATATTTTAACGAACATACATAGTAGATGTATACGCTACTCTGGCCAGAGCCAAAGTTCCTTTTGCCCTTACAAAGTGGCTGTTTTGTAGCAGACAACTCAATGTAAAGGTGAATATAATCTGCTACACGGCTCCATACGGCCAATGCTCACATATGGATGTCCCGTGTGGTTCAACGTGGAACCAAGGTTAATAGAAGCTATTCGCGTGTTTGAGAGGGCTTGTTTTTAGGCCTGCCATCATTTATAGAGACCTGTGCTAATTGAAGGGCAAGCATCCAGCAAATTATGGAGGATGTGAAGTAGCTAAGGAGTTGCAAAAGCGGAGAGATGCGCTTCTTAAGCCTCAAAATACACCAAAGTCAAAAAAACCGCTAACTAAGACAAAGCGTAAGACCGCTCAGGAGATAATAGGCAATCCAAAACTACCGGGTCCAGAGCGTAAATGAGAAAGAGTGATAACAGAAAAGTCCTCGACCTCTGTTCTCAAAAGAAACAGTACTGAAAAGTTACAATTAGCAAATCCATCGAATAATGGCTCGTACCTTCAAAGTTTAACAGCGAAAAAAGATTCGAATTATTCACTTTGGAAAGCTGTATGAAGCACCAAAATAAAATAAATCAAAATGAAGGGAAGATAAATAAAAGGCGGACGTTGGATTAAACCTTTAAACCTTACGATGGGCAAGAGGTTTACGACAATAGGAATCCCACGAATTTACTATCTGACGATGTAACACCCACAAGTGCAACGCTAAGAGAACTAAAATACAAGATCGGGGTTCTAAAACCTAAGAAAGCTCCTGGTTATGATTTGATCACCGGAGAAGTTCTCAAAGTTTTACCTAGAAAAGCATTAATTAAACTTCTCCATATTATAAATGCTGCACTCAGATTAAATACTTGCCGAGCCAATGGAAAAGGAAAACCACCAAATCAGGTAAAATCGTAGAGAAAAATTTCGCTTCTTCAAGTCATATGCAAAATCTTCGAGAGGATATTACTAAGGCGTCTACAACCAGTTATAGAAGATAATAATCTTATCCCTGACCACCAGTTTGTGTTTAGAAGTAAGCATTCGACAATTGACCAGGTGCATAGAATTACTGACGTAATTGAGAAAGCACTCGAAGAAAAAAAGATATACTCAGGCGTATTCCTTGACGTCTCGCAAGCCTTTGGTAAGGTGTGGCCCGAAGGATAAAAATGTAAATTAAGACAAGTTCTCCCCGTATGCCTATACGATATTCTAGAATCTTATCTCAGGAATAAACTATTCCGTGTTAGACATGTAATTGTAATTTAATATTTATTTCTTTCTTATAATTTAAAGTACATGGAAACGAATACTCGGATCTTAAAGAAATTACGGCCGGCGTACCGTAACGAAGCGTTCTTAGGCCGCTCCTCTACCTGTTATATACTCGTGAGTCGTGATATGCCGAAAGAAGATGGCGCTATCCTTGCTACGTTTACCGATGATACCGCTATCCTAGCAGTAAGTAAAACAATTGAAGAAACAACTGCAAGACTGCAAAACGCACTGAATAAAATAAATGAATGGACGAGGTACTGGCGAATCGCCCTCAACGAAACTAAATCTGTTCACGTGAATTTCACCTACAAGAAAACTAATGACTTGCCAATAACCTGCCAAAAGTTTTTATATCGTGACAGAAAAATTGCTGGATAAGTTACATATTTCTTAGTTGCAGTAGGTATCTAACAATATACATATATCGAAGGGAAGTGTTTTTAGTCAGTAAAAATCTGACACAACTATGAGCACACGCTTGGTATTCTCATAGAGTCTATTGAAGATGTTCACCTACACTCGGAAAAAAAAAATTTATGGAGAACACCAGAGACTAAGTACAAAAAATTCAATTCTAATCAGGTCCTTTATAACAAAAGCGATTCTGATCAGACCAGGCAATTTCCTGATGAAGTTGATTCGAGGTCATATTCCAAGGACAATGAACACGATCATTAACCAGGTCTTTGGGGCTTACTACATCAATGATATACGAGGGGGTGCGACTTAACGGCTTTGCCTCTCCAGAGGCAGGCATTTACAAGGTCTCATACAGGACAAAGCGGGGTTTCCGCTTATTTCCACGTCACAAGCTGTGGATAGGCGACACAACTACGACCGAGGCATAGCACAGAGAACTGAGATGAGGGGTAGCATAGAGAACTGATCAACGCCTCGCCTTTTCTTCATTTCTACAGGTACGAATCTTGTTGGCTTGACGCATTCTTTTCACCTTTTAGTAAAATATCGCATAGCACTTACGTAGATACATACATACACACTGAAGTTAACCCGGCGAAGCTTGCGCAGAAATAGACTCAGCATATATAAAATTTAATAAATAAAAAATAATTCACTGTTTCTAGAGAAATTATTCCTTAAAACTCTGTATTTTACTACGCAATTTCTTAAAGAGTTTTTTTTAAGGGAGAGATAGAGACACGATTATTATTAGAATTCGCACACTTTTGGTATTAAGGGTGACAACTACCTGTGGGAAAACTCCTAATTACAGTGTGTACCGCTTGAGTCTCAAGTTTCATAACGTTTCGCCCACTTTATTGTCATCCCATCCATGACAGATAATTATAATTAAAATATGTTAAATCCTAGGCTTGAATAGGTTGCGTATGCATATATGTATATGTATATGTATTTATGTACATTTAATCTGAAATAAAATCATAAATTTTTAATTTTTTTTAATTTTTGTGATGTGGAATCTATACAACGTTATTACTTGAAATCACATTACACATTACATATGCTATTAAAAGACGTTTATACAATTACATACATATGTACATACACAAAGTATAAATAAGCTTATAAGCCTCATTAACTGATTTGCATTCTGTGGACATTTCTTCCGTCTCCTATCGGCCCTCAATTAAGTAAACAATTTGAACGCACTAATTATATCAATGGGGCATTTCCCAGAGCATCCCTATTGTCGATTTTCACACAAGGCCACTAAATTTTGGTGTAACGCTTCTGAGAATTACGTACTTTCACCCCCCTGTAATCCCTATTCCAGACAATTAAACTTCGCGTTCGTACCCACACTTCTATATATTCATTTGTTCGTCCGAAATTCAGGTCAATTAAGTTTTCACTTAATTTAATTGAAAAGAAACGTATAAAGTCCTCTTAGCCAAATGAACACACTATCTATACGGAAGAAAACAAAAAAAAAGAATTGAAACTCTCCATCTAATTACACGGATTTTCATATTTCATGCTGATAACAAAAACCCAAACCCAAAGTCTTAAAGGACAAAGGACTGTTTGAATTGCTCACTCTTCCCCTGTTCTCATTAAGTACGTTGCCAGGAGATTGGGGGAGCCGCAATCATCCCTCATTATTGCAGATAAGAAAACCGGAAGTCCTTTTTGTGTGACAAATTTAATTTAATGTCTTCTCTGTCTTTATGTGTCGGGGCTTTCACACAAAATTGACCTACAAGAAGAGAGATTAGTATAATGAATGATTAGGGGGCATCCCCCTGCCTTGTATGAACCAATATACTCTCTAATTGGGGCAATCAATTCTTATGTTCATTAAAAGTAAAAACAACTCACACTTTATCGCACAAAGAAATCAAGTAAATTATTCAAAGGTCCTGAGCCGGAAACATGAAGTGAATCACAAAGGCAATCTGGGCATGTTGTAGTAAGGTACGTTTAAATTCTCAAGCATAACAAAGAACAGATAAAATGTATGAACGCAATTAAAAGGGTTTTAGACTTTCAATACAATTGTCTCAATATCCTTAAAATATGGTCCAAGTTCAGAATAACTGGAAGTGTATGTAAGCATTCATGACATTGCGTGAACATCAGCGATCGTCTATTTATTGTCATCTTTCCAGAATAATTTAATCAGTGTACATAGAATAGTAAAAGCAAATACATATAGTATGTAAATGCTTTCAAATTTATTTCAACAGATGTGAATTCGAAATCACAATCTCAAGACGCAGGAACATTACAAGACATCTTGAAAGATTCGTATGTAACCCTATTATTACCGTTAGTGAAGGTTCTTGGTGAATATTCCATGATGTGTCAAAAATTAAGTTTCTCAAACGAAACGCCGCGGAAAGAGGTTATGGCTCTATAAACTGTCGGTACATACAAGTGAATTATAGAGAATCCAAATAAGTACTTTCCAAATTCGTAAAACAAATGCTTAATGTAACGCGCTTATACACATGTTAAAACTTCTGCGCGACAATCCACATTGCCTTGATTACATACCCTACCTAGCTGGAGCTTCAGTATATAGATTTTGTAATCACATCGAGCTTGCTTCCACTTCGAACAGATTCCAATAAGCATTGTTATGGTTATGTGAGCATAAAAAGCCGTGCCCAAGGATAAAAGTGTGGGACATAAACCAACCAATAACGAACTATCGTAGGTGCTCAGCCTAAACCTATTCCGATACTTGACGACTCTGTCGGAACCTTCCTACTTATTCTGCAATGATGCTAGCAACTCAGTCAGCTGGCAAAAAATCAAATTATTGAAGTCGAAGTTCGGTGTTATCTCCAGAAATGAACCTGTGATTTCTGATGTGATTTGATCCGTGCGGTCTTTTTTCTTTGGGGCTATGTTAAATCCATCGTCTATCCCAATAATCCAAAAAATTAAGAGGACCTCAGCACTATCATCGAATACACATTTATGAAAAAAAAGTTGGATAATTGGGTTGAGCGCCGTTACTCGTGCAGGCGTTTTCGTGGGCGACACTTAAATTACGTCGTGTTGCGTAAGAAATCCCATGGCTCCGGCTCCTTTAACCCGAAACAATTTTCTTTTTTTATATCTCAAACACAAGCTATTTTATTTAAATAACAAAATTGAACGCTCTTAATGCAAAAGCCTTTAGAAGAGCCTTCGGGAAAATATGGTTGGTTGGTTTGTTAACACCGGCCTTCGATGGGAAAATGCACTTAGACCAGAGAAGGTCCATTGTGCTGCCGATGTGTAATCCACTCCTTTATATGAAGGAGCTAATCTTAGCGTTCAGGCGTTGTTGATATCGTTTAGATCATTGAAAAGGTATTAGCCTAATGTAGCCTTCCTAATGTTGGCGAGTGCAGAGCAAGTGCACAGGAGGTGACTGATGGTCTCCTCTTACTCTTCGTCCATACAGATTCTACAGAAGTCGTTGTAGGGGATGCCCAATCTTTGGGCATGTCTTCCTATAGTACAGTGTCCAGTGAGGGTGTTAACTATATTGGAGAGAGTCCTCTCTTATGTTTTAGGAGTCCAATGGACCTAGAACCAAAGTAGCTAAGCGGTGTGACATTGATCGAGTTGATGCCATCAATGGTTGGCCTCCTTCTCCGCGTCAGCGTTGATGAGATATTTAACATAATACGTAGGCGCCTTGATGTCGGTAACGTTTATACTGTTAAGACCAGATGAGCCTCGTCTGGCTAGTTCGTCAGCCTCACAGTTCCCTAGTATGTCACTGTGATCTGGTATCCAGCAAAGGGTGACGTTATACATACTGTCCATCATCTCATCATTACATCTCGTTAAGAGATACGAGGCAGTTTTTCACTGCCTTGGATCTCTTTGTGCTGGATGCAAGGGATTTGATAGCTGCCTGACTGTCTATGTATAGGACAATATCCGATGCTGATACTGCATTAACCGCCAGCCGCTGCAACAGTTTAGAAGGTTAAAGAAAAGGTGAATATCCAGGTCTTCGAAGAAGACTCCAGCACCGACTCCGTCCTCGGTTTTGGACCTATGCGTACAAATTGACAGCGATTCGTGGTACAGGACATTCCGTTGTGTCCATTCAGTTCAGTGTGTGATTAATAATTTAAGTACCTAAAAAAAAATAAGATGCTTGGAAGTGATGGAGCAGCAGCTGAAGAGGGAGCAGAACCCCATGATATGGCCAATGACTCAGCTATGCTCATAACAACAGATGCAAACCAAAAACCTACAGAAAAGCTACAATCCGTGTGGAACGGATAGTATGATAGCCTATCCTCCTTTCTATAAAGTGGGCGTCGCCATATTGGAGTTTGTACTGAAATATGGCTATAACGTCAAACGTTTGAGGATGTTACATATAAAATTTCATCAAAACCAGCTTTTTGATGAAAACGCCCCCAAAAAGTAGGCGTGGTCAAAACTTTTGTATGGGTGAATTGTAGGGAATCTGAATACCTAAATATTTTGTCTTAACAAAATTTTTCGGTTTCATATAATTTAGTGAAGTTATAACAAAGTGGGCGTGGCAGTGTGCGGATTTAAAAAATGTTTACACTTGTACTGTATCTTTTTTCAGAAGCCCAGATATAAAATTTCATCCTCCTAGTTCAAAATTTAAGGCCCAAAAAGCGATGACATACGAACGGACGGACAGACGGACGGACGGTCATAGCTCAATCGATTTCGCTATTGATGCTGATCACGAATATATATATTTATAGGGTCTATCTCCATTATTTCTCTATGGCCACATAAAAAACAGAAAAGCATAATATTGTCAATTTTTGATGATGACAGTTTTTATGACAGTTTTACTCCAATTGTTCTAACTGAAAATTATTGAATTTGAAGAATTAAATATCGAAGTAGCTTTACATATTATCGACAAGATATGTATATAAAAAACGAATTGATAATCGGTAGGGACGTTCTGAAAGATTCTACTTTGGAGATTAATGTAGACACCAACGGATCAGCGTTGCGGCGAAAGAACTCTGCCTCTTGTTTGAATAATAACACCTTGACCTTGTCTGAGTTTCGACCAGAAATATATAATATTTTAAGAAAGTATTCCGAAAATATTATTTCTGGTGTTCCCAAAGCAAAGGTCACAACTTGTTCTCTTAACATCGAGCTGATTAAAGACCGACCTTACTGTATGACTCATGCTGAGCGACAAGTAACGTCACGAATCATATCCGATCTAAAGCTGCATAACATGATCTGAGATAGTAGGTCATCTTTTGCAAATCCTGTGATTCTCCTTAGGGAAAAGTGTGGAGATGATCGTTTATGTATAGATTTCAGGGCATTAAATCATAATACAGTCACATATCGTTACCCTATGCTCAGAATTGACGACCAGTTAGATCGACTTTTTGGAAAAAAAATACTTCACATCCCTTGACATGGCTTCGGGTTTTCATCAAGTACCCATTTCGGAAGAATCAATTGAAAAAAGTGCTTTCGTGACTCCTGACGGGCATTTTCAGTTCTTCATGCATAATAGTTTGGGCTTGCCGTCTTTCAGCAAGCAATTAATAAGGCCCTAGGGCAACTCAAGGACACCATCGCACTTGTTTACCTGGACGATGTCCTTTTACCTTCGAAGACCATCTCTGAAGGACCAGATGTGGATTTGCGTTAAATATCAAAAAATGCAAATTTCTGTAAACTCGACTAGAGTATTTAGGGCGAGAAATTTTTTTGTTCTGTTGTCATAAGACCTAGCAAAATGATAGTAGACGTATTGGCGAATTTACCAATACCAACAAACGTGTAAGAAATGCGCCAGTTTATGGAATTGTCGAACTATTTTCGAAAATTTGTTCAAGAGTTCGCAGTTAAAACTCATAGTATTACTGCGCTGACTAAAAACAATGTGAAGTTTTACTGAACAAAGGAATGTGAAGAAGCGAGGCAGTATACATATGTATAATAAAAACAACTCACAAATCGACCAGCAAGCGACTAAACCATATGAAACCAACAATCAGAGTTATGAGTTGGAATCTGTCGCTGTTTTCAATGCGTTTACCAAATTTATGGTACTTTTGCCTTGTAAAACGTTAAAGTCCTCTGATACTATTCAACTGTTTCACGGTTTCATAACATTATTTGGTGCTCCGTTCAAAATTATTAGCGATAGGGGAACAAACTTTACCAGTGACAATTTCATAAAAATTTGTGCTTCTTTCAGAATCGAACACTACATGATTGTTCCAGGTGCCAGTAGTGCCAACGAGCATGTAGAAAGGTATGTTGACGCTGTTGCCAATGTGTTAACTTGAACACTGGAATGGAATGGACCACCTACATACATACATATGTTAGTAGAATACAGCTGGCTCTCAATACTACCAGCAACAAAACAACAGGGTTGTCACCATTAAAAGTGTTAACTGGAATTTCTGGATGGACTCCGGAAGTAGGCGCTCTGTTGTCAGCACTAAATATTGAACCATGGTATGTAACGGACAGATTCTGCACGCCGACTTCTGGCTCCCAGCATATCCAAAGTCGAACTACATAGCACCACTACCACTTCGATCAATAAAATTGATCAAACCATAATTGATCAAACCATTCGTTATATCGAAACCAAAATGTTCGTCCCTAAATAAGTAAAAAATGAAAACAGAACACCGAATGATGATTAAAAAACTCTGTATTGTATTTACTCTTGAAGATTACATAAATCTAACTAATTTTGAGTGGAAATAAGTAATTTATTTGTGTCTGCCTGAAGGTTTTTGTTTGTTCATACCATTTATGAGTAGCTTACTTCTGCAATTGTCGCAGTACTGATACTATGGATCAATCCTGGCTATTTCCTTCTGCCTATTTAAAGCAGTTTTTGAAACTCTCAATTGTGTCATGTTTGGTCTTTTGAACTATGCCCGCATCTCTGTCTTCATCCTCCTTTTCGCTACAACTGATAACTTGATTACTCTCATTCTGCTCATTTTAAATGACTAGACCTAAACCTTCAATTTCAAATTTTCACGTCAGCAATCAAACTCCAGAGACGTATGTATGACAAAAAAAGATCATTGCATTTCATGTCTTGCTTCTTGTTTATTTTCCTTGAAATTGAATATCATTCGTTATATAGAGTAGTCAAAATTCTCATCATTCGTTAGATAGAGATGTCAGTGTACTCAAATTGGCCATTCGTTATACTGGACGTTCGTTATATCGGCATTCGTTATACTGGACGTCCAGTGTATTACCAAAAATATTCATAAAGATATACATATGTATGTATGTAGGTACATCTCATTTCATTTTTAAAACCAAGAGTAATAGTTTAAAGATAAAAGATATCATAATAATCAATCTATATTTAAAATCCAAAAGCGAAAAGATAGACCTTGGCCGTCTTCTTAAATTTATTAAATATTCACTTTAATTTATATAGGTATGCGTGTGGTTTGTAAAACAAAAGAATAAATGACTTACCTAGTCATCCGCGTCGTCAGGCCTGTCGATGAGGATTCTCCAGTTTGTTGTAACCTGTTTTTTTTTCTTTATTTTTAATATTTAATTGGGTACTTAGTATTTCCTCGCACACTTACACAAGCACACAGAGAGAAAGAGAAAGAGAGAGCGAGAGAGAGAGAGAAAAGGGGAAGAGATATAAAAACATACAGAAAAGCTACAATCCGTCTGGAACGGATCGTATGATACCCTATCCTCCTCTCTATAAAGTGGTCGTGGCCAAATTGCATTTTGTACTCAAATATGGCTATAACCTCGAACGTTTGAGGATGTTACATGTAAAATTTTATCAAAATCGGTTTTTTGATGAAAACGCCCCCAAAAAGTGGGCGTGGCCAAAACTCTTCTATTGGTGAATTGTAGGGAATCTAAATACCCAAATATTTGGTCTTAACAAAATTTTTCGGTTTCATATAATTTAGTGAAGTTATAAAAAAGTAGGCGTGGCAGTGGGCGGATGTAAAAAAATTTTACACTAGTATTGTATCTTTTTCTCAGAAGCCCAGATATGAAATTTCATCGTCCTAGCTCAAAATTTAAGGCCCAAAAAGCGGTGACATACGGACGGACGGACGGACGGACGGTCATCGCTCAATCGATTTCGCTATTGATGCTGATCACGAATATATATACTTTATAGGGTCTATCTCGATTATTTCTCTATGTTACAAACTATGTGTCAAACTTAATATACCCTTAGGATAGGGTATAAAAAGTAATTCGCAAATAGATTTTGCACAGGATTTTTTTTAGATTTTTAATCTAAATTGTGAGATTAGGTATTCGGAAAACAACATACAACAACAAAAAACCTATTTTGATAAAATTTTACATGTAACATCCTCAAACGTTCGACATTATAGCTATATTTGAGTACAATATGCAATTTGGCCACGCCCACTTTATAGAGAGGAGGATAGGGTATCATACGATCCGTTCCAGACGGATTGTAGCTTTTCTGTATGTTTTTGTTATAATAAAATGAATATGTTCTTTTAAGATCAAAATTTGTTAGTATTTCAATTCGATAGTGGTTCCGGTAGTAAAGTAGAGGATAGCATTGGGTTTCCTTTAGGGTCCCAGAATATTAAGGCAGACATTGGCACATGGTAAGGTGGGTATAGACCTGCTTGGAGGACGAACACCTGTGCCTCCCAAGGTAATGTTAGGGTTATTTTTTTGTTTTAGAGATCAATAGAGTTTTTCTTTTTGCGTAAATTCATTATATATCGTCGCATGCAATCCTTTGTTTAGTGATGATACTCGGGAAGCTCTAGTGCAAGAATCCACCCTTAAAGAAAACGCGCAGCACATGAAGAGTAGGTCTGATCGGTGCAAGCGTAAGCCCGAGAGGTTAGATATTGAAACAAAAGTGGTGTATTATAGCAATCAGATTAGAAAGTCGAAGATGGATATTTACCACCTTGGGCCTTAGGAGGTTGTAGGCATTTTACCTAATGACCGATTTAAACTTAAAAAACCAAATTCGCAATCAGTTATTGTTGCTGTTACCCAGGGGGAGGATGGAAATATAACGTCAGCAAGAATTTAGAAGGTAAATTTAAGCAGTAATTGGCAGTAGTAAAATATTGTAAATGGCTACGTTCTTAAATACTAAACAAAACTTACAGTATCTGCCAGTTCCTAATGCGTCTTGCTCTCTTCAGGCAATGTGTCTTGATCCCTTAAGGCGAATAAAAGAGGTAATTGTGGATTGAGAAATCTGTACTGTATCTGTAAGGAAGAAGGAGATTGAGGAGAGATCGCCAGTTGATCTTGAAGAGCCGACGCTATATAAAGATGCGCCACAGAATTCGCGGTCAGAATTAAATATTAACTGACATATAGGTATGTATATATGTAAGTATCGAAAGCATTTGGGTTTGCGACCCAGAGAATGTAGAATAAAATGGAACCGTTGAATCAACTCTAAATCTATACCAGTAATGGCATTAGTTTTCTCTTCATCTGCAAAAACAAATTCTATCAGTCTTCCCATCAATAGTATTGCCAGATAGTTGTGTTGGTATATCAACCAATAAACCAGTTTCACTCCTAAATCTAATTTGGATTAATTTGTTTTTTTGTGGCCTTCTTTACTCTTTTGGTTTTTAACTTGACAAACCTTCACATCAACTCTATATGCGGTGTGAAGTATACACTCCATGAATCTAATGCAAGAATGAAGAAGACTTAATCTGAACAACATTGCTACTTGATCTGCAGATTTGCTCGAAATAGTGGTTGGTTTAATCATGATTTATTCAAATGCTAAAAATGATCTTCTGATGAAAATTTTTGTTTAAATGACTTATATTGGGCATATGCTATCGGTTTCTCACTGCAAACGGTGTCAAGGTTTCAATCGTACGCAGTCGTATTGCCATAAAGAACCTAATTTGTTCCACGGCTTTTCTTGAAGTCTCACAGACCTTCGACAAGGTTTGGCACAATGGATTGAAGTACCCGCTAGGACGGGTTCTGCCGGAATACTTATCTAATCTTTCCTTGAAAACAGATTATTTCGCGTTAAACACGGAACTGAATACTCCGAGTTCAAGGAAATCGCCGCTGGAGTCCCGTAAGAAAGTGTCCTTGGTCCTATTTTATTTTAAACCACAAATGGAGATTGGTTAACCAACTCCTTTGGAAGGTCTTTGGTGGTAGCAAACGGCAGAGGGGGAGGAACGTTTTCACGCTAGGGCACTTCCTCTTGATCCGGATGGCAGCGGACGAATTCTCGAAATCGAATCCCAGGTTTATAGTTATCTCCATTACTGAGCCAGGGTGGTGGAAAAGAGTTAGTGGCGGATAAATACTTAATGTGCAAACGGCAGCGCTCATATACTCGAAACAGGTTACTGAAAAATCCGGCCTAGGGATATTAAAGGTTACTGGTACCCCAGGTTGGGGGTTGTGCGTAGGGTGCCGAAAACCACTAAAGCCTTGGATACACTGTATATAAATAACAAGCGTTGACGTCGATTAAATATGTGCCCTATAGCTACGATGGATCAAAGTAAAGAGTCTTCGATAGGAAGAGATACATATGTATATCAATTTACTGAAACTTTCCTGCAAGGAGTAAGATATAGAAACAAATATGCCATCTGTTATGTGACTGTTCTGCACTGGCCAATAAAAGAAACATTACTCTTGTCGCTGTCAGTCACCTCTTCTTAGAGCTATGAAGGTTTTAGCGAAACAAACTTCTGATAGATAAATATATTATCTGAGTGGTTTTACTCAGTGGTAGATACTAAGTTTAAGGGTTCTCAATATTTGGGCACAATGTGAGCAGAACATAGGCAGCAAGGGCATGCATATGTAGATATATGTATATGTACATACATATGTAGATGTAAATGTTAACAAAACTTACGCAAGTTCAACTCCTTTTCTGGTTGTATTTTTGAAAAGGTTTTTTGGTCTTTCGTTTTTCCCGTACTGTGTGCTTTCCTAACACGCAAAAAAGATTCCAGTTCTAAGAATATGATTTCCCAACCGTTCCTCACTGGTTCGTCAGGCGGTTCCAATTTCTACCTAGTACCCAGAAAAAGGTGACTTTGTTACCAACCAGTAACTTATAATGTACCAACCCAGCGATAGCAAAGACGATTAAGCCCTGTCTGTCCTTCCGTCTGTCCGTCCATATCTCCCAACTTTATGGGCCTTGAATTTTAAGCTAGGAGAATGCAATTTCATATCTGGGCTCTTAAAAAAGAGAAGCACTAATATAATTTTAAAAATAAGGAAACATTTTTAAAATACATCCACTCCCACGCCCATTTTTTTATAACTTCACTATTTTACTTGAAATCGAAAAATTTTGTTAAGACAAGATATTTAGATATTTAGTTTGTCCACCATTTACCCATATATTGTCTTTAGTGACGCCCACCTTTTTGATGACATTTTATATGTAACATCCCTAAACGTTCAAAATTATTGTAGTACTTCGAGAAAAAATATAGCATGCCACGCCCACTTTATCAGGGCTGCGTGGAAAGAAGGATGGTTTAAAGCAAACTTATCCATGCTAAGCTGAGCTGATCTGTGCACAGACCATCCCACAGGGTGGAGTACAATCACCACGACTGTGGGGCATGGTAGTGAATAAGAACTCTAATCTAAACATTGGTTAAAAAGGGATTCAGTGTCAGTGAACTGATGGATTTTGTTCTTACTAACCTTACAAAGTGAAAGGATAATGTAGGTCTCGGTGTTATACCGTTTAAAACTGAGTTAGTATTGTTCAAGTTCAGGTACTTGCAGGGCAAGTCCGATATTTGGGAGTTATTTCCGCTAAAAATGGAATGGGTCTGCGATTAATGTGTAGGCGGATGGAACCAAGACACTGTTTGTTGCCGAACCACTGCAATGTATTTATTTTCTATGTCTTACCCTATCGGCTTTGAGAGCGGAAACTTTTGGCGAATACTTTTCGAAGATCTCAGTGCTCTAGCCCGACTCGACTTAAGCAAAACCAAAAGTTTTTTTTTTTTTTGAGTAAAATTGGTATAATGCCTAAAAACCGAATCATCTTACGGTCTATTATCATAATCATCTAAAGTCTTTGGCTTATTGGCATAGACCATGGACTGGACATATGTAGACCCACAAAAAAGTACAGAGTCTTCAAATCAGACGAACCAGGCAGTCAATTAACACAGTCACCGAACTTTGACTTAAATAACGCGTTTGTTTGGCCAGCTGTGTCACATATGGCGCCGCGCCGTTTGTTGATACTACATATGCTCGGATTTACCCTCTTCCAATTTATCCCGACAATAATCAGTCAACTTGGTCCGGTAGCGATCACCATTGACTGTGACTATGTTGCCAGTATCGTTGAAGAAGAAGTATCGGCCAATGACCCTTCCTGCATGAAACCCACAATTTGCTTATCAACGCAGCCGTTAAGGGTCCAATCACTGAAATTACGCCGAAGTGGGTCAAAGCGATTTTATAGTGACGCTGACAAGAAACTCCCCACATTGTTCTTTTATCTGGACGAGTAATACTATCGGAAATTGGAGTTAGATCATGTAAAGTTGTCGCAACCGTTGATAAAGAATACTATACAAAAAGGCAAGAAAATACAGATTAACACGTCAAGCACACCGCAGCGAACTTCACGCAAACCCGAGAAACACTATTGGGAAAAATGGGATATCCTAATTGGAAATCTCTTTATCTGTGATTCGTTTAACTAAAACAAGCATAAAAAAATAAATATGTGTAGGTACACACATTTTACATGCACTTTTCGTATTCCAACTCAAAACATAAAATTTCTAAACTTTATTTCCAACCTTGATAACCTTTAGTTTGTCATGTCATAGTAAATAAAATCAAGAGCACAAATACCGGAAAATGCACTTCTGCAACTTTCTGTGCTTTATAATATCTAGCTATCGGTCTATACGTATGTACATATGTATCTATTACCTGTCAAAGAAGATACCGCGCAAAAGATATAAAAGCTGAAGAAAAAAAACGAAAAGATTTTTTTTTTGCTCTGATGCGATACAACATGCGATAAGATATCGTCGCAAACTTCATCATAATTGGCAGATAACTAGGGTTGTTCATCTTTTTTAACGTTCGCTATGATATAGTGGAACGGAAAAAGTCTTAAAGTGCACTATCTAGTGCGGTGAGAAAATGGCACAGTGGCAAATTTTATTAGTGATTTTGTACGGAACTTTGGTTCAATCGCAACAAGGTACCCGATGGAGTTTGTGTGTTAAGTTTCATCAGGATTAACTTTTGATAGTTTAACTTTTGTTTAGCGCTGACGACAACACAAAAGCCTAATGCGAAACAAAGTGATTATCCTTATTGTTTCCGGTTTACATGGCTGGGTGAGAAGTTCGACAAGGATAGTGAAATAAAAAATTTAACGTGTGAAACATTTCGACAGGACTTGAAGAATGTTCCGTGTCGACGGCCATTAGTGGCGACAAGTGAGTTTAAAAAAAAATTATTTTATTTTGTTTATAAGTTACTGAGATAATTTTGAGGGCGTTTTTATCATGGCTTTGTTTCTGTGTATGTACATATATAAATTTTTAGAATTTGATACAATACGAAGTACATATCCATATGTACATAGTATGTATGCATGTACATATACATATGTATGTGATACGGTTCAATCAATAATTTACTCTTGAAGTGGGTGACTAATTTATGAAGAGTATTCATTTGCTTGCTTGTGTAACATATACTATATACATAGGTGCATACGTACATTCGTCCACATATTATAATTAGATTAGAAGGAGTTAATGATTTTTAACTAGCTGACCTTTCCGTCTTAGCGTGTGCTTTGTGCATAAGTAGATATGTGTTTAGTATGAATAAGTAGATATGAAAACTGGGTGAAAATTGGTTTTTATAAAACTCGTCCCCAAATGTAGGCGCTACCATACATATTGTAAGGACGATTTGTAGAGTAGGTGCATGTCTACATATTTGCTTAAAGATATTTTTTCGATTTTCTTAGGAAATTGGGCGGTTCAGGGGGCGTGTAAGTATGTTTTGTGTTTTGAACTGTCAGTATGCAAAATTTGGGTTACAGTCTTTTCGTTGTTTTCTTATTGCAAATTATTATCTCGCGTTTATCGAAATTTATTTTCTCTATTTCGCAGTCATGCGGCAAATTGTCATTTCTTGCGTTCATCTTGCTGTAAGGTTAACTCGCATTTCTTTGTTGCACTTCTATGTTTAGCGCTTCTATCAGGCGGCTTTTATTTTTTTCCGCGGCTTATCTAGCAAACCATTAATTAGCCCTTTGTTGCTTAGTTGGTTATTTGCTTCAGCGTGCATTTTTGGGCCAAAAATCCACAAATTTTTGTGGACTATTGACCCATCAATTGTGATCTTATGGCTGAGTAAGGTGGATCCGTTCCCAAAGGACTGTAGCTTTTTTATATGTTTTTATTAGACCGTTGCAGTATACTTTGTAGATATGTATATATGTATACCCCCCTGCTTGGGATCACTTTTAGATTTGGAGTATATATGTACGTAGGTGCGAGGTTGGGTATGTGCAAAGTTTCTTGAAATGCATGCGAAACATGGTTAACGTGGATATAAATGAACTTTGCATACACCGAACCTCGCACCTACTCCAAATCCAACAGTGATAAGTAGAGGGGTTGCACGTGGCAGCATGCCCCCATACATATTCCACGGTTTGTTATACAAATTCTGTTCGCTGCGTTACACGAATTTTATCTATTTTTTATTATTTCTTGTTCTTATGGAAATAGTGGAATTATGACCGACTACACATATAAAATTGAGGATTTACATATGACGCGGTGAAATGTCATCAAACGACTGATGCGCATTTTTTTTAACTATAGGTCAAAGTCGCTGTACAGCTCTTATAGTTCGTCATTGAATATCCTCCTCCAAAGCTCATCAACGCAAAAGGGTCAGAAAATTTTACGCAGAACTTTTTTCTCGAAGCGACCGAGTATATCCTCATCCGCTTTAGATAGAGTCGAAGCTTCAGCGCCATAAAGCAGGACTGAGATTATCAACTTCTTATATAGAGGTCAGATTATATACTTATACAGATAGTCAACTCAGAGGGGCTCTCTCTTTCGACCCTCAAGCTAAAACGCGCCAGAAAACAGCTGTTTTTCCCATCCCTCTTAAGTGTTTAATTGTTTGAATACAAAATGGGACCTCACACACACATTCTTCGAGCAATGGGGAACCCATGGGCGCAGCCATCTTGGTGCCAAAAATTTACCACCAGTAATTTTTTTTTGTTCCTATTCGTTATTATTTAAAATTGCAATTTCAAAATGCTATAACTATTAAACGAAAGGAGTATGACAATATCTAATGCAGCTTTGAATTCAGTGCAATATGATGAATCAATTGACATAAACAACAATATCGTAGAACTGAATTAATTTACAGCTATTCGGGTGAATTTCCTCGTAACAAAACAAAAGGGAAATTTATCTCTCAATTTTGCAAAACATGCAAAACTTAGTTCACACTAAAGGAAATTGAATCAGCTGATGACTGTAATATATGTATTATTCACATGCATTCACAGATAGAATCATGGGAGAGGATTTAGATACATACTTGGTTTTATCCTCGTTTACCACCAAACCCATTTTAGCAGCTTCTATTTCAATACAAACGAAGGCACCGGTAACAGCCCGCTGAGTTCTACGCACAGACTTTTGAAAGATTGTGATTCCGGTGTTGGCTTGTGATTTTCGCACAATTCTTTCAAGTATGATGTTAAAGAAGTCATATGACAGCGCGTCACCTTGTCTAAATCCATTTTTGACATCAAAGGTTTCGATGATACCGACCTTGATAGAGCAGTGAGAATTCTCCATCGTCATTCTGCACAATCTGACGAGTTTGACATGGATGCCAAAACTAGACATGGCTCTGTATAGCTCGTCTCTACAAATGCTGTCATATGTGGCCTTCAAATCGATAAAAACATACAGAAAAGCTACAATCCGTCTGGAACGGATCGTATGATACCCTATCCTCCTCTCTATAAAGTAGGCGTGGCCAAATTGCATTTTGTACTCAAATATAGCTATAATGTCGAACGTTTGAGGATGTTACATGTAAAATTTTATCAAAATAGGTTTTTTGATGATAACGCCCCCAAAAAGTGGGCGTGGCCAAAACTCTTCTATGGGTGGATTGAAGGGACTCTAAATACCCAAATATTTGGTCTTAACAAAATTTTTCGGTTTCATATAATTTAGTGAAGTATTAAAAAAGTAGGCGTGGCAGTGGGCGGATGTAAAAAAAATTTACACTTGTACTGTATCTTTTTGTCAGAAGCCCAGATATGAAATTTCAGCGTCCTAGTTAAAAATTTAAGGCCCAAAAATCGGTTTTGTGATGAAAACGCCCCCAAAAAGTGGGCGTGGCCAAAACTTTTGTATGGGTGGATTGTAGGGAATCTGAAACAAAATTTTTCGGTTTCATATAATTTAGTGAAGTTATGAAAAAGTGGGCGTGGCAGTGGGCGGATTTCAAAAATGTTTACACTTGTACTGTATCTTTTTCTCAGAAGCCCAGATATGAAATTTCATCGTCCTAGCTCAAAATTTAAGGCCCAAAAAGCGGTGACATACGGACGGACGGACGGACGGACGGACGGACGGTCATCGCTCAATCGATTTCGCTATTGATGCTGATCACGAATATATATACTTTATAGGGTCTATCTCGATTATTTCTCTATGTTACAAACTATGTGTCAAACTTAATATACCCTTAGGATAGGGTATAAACATACAGAAAAGCTACAATCCGTCTGGAACGGATCGTATGATACCCTATCCTCCTCTCTATAAAGTGGGCGTGGCCAAATTGCATTTTATACTCAAACATAGCTATAATGTCGAACATTTGAGGATGTTACATGTAAAATTTTATCAAAATAGGTTTTTTGATGATAACGCCCCCAAAAAGTGGGCGTGGCCAAAACTGTTCTATGGGTGAATTGTAGGGAATCTAAATACCCAAATATGTGGTCTTAACAAAATTTTTCGGTTTCATATAATTTAGTGAAGTTATAAAAAAGTAGGCGTGGCAGTGGGCGGATGTAAAAAAATTTTACACTAGTATTGTATCTTTTTCTCGGAAGCCCAGATATGAAATTTCAGCGTCCTAGTTAAAAATTTAAGGCCCAAAAATCGGTTTTGTGATGAAAACGCCCCCAAAAAGTGGGCGTGGCCAAAACTTTTGTATGGGTGGATTGTAGGGAATCTGAAACAAAATTTTTCGGTTTCATATAATTTAGTGAAGTTATGAAAAAGTGGGCGTGGCAGTGGGCGGATTTCAAAAATTTTTACACTTGTACTGTATCTTTTTCTCAGAAGCCCAGATATGAAATTTCATCGTCCTAGCTCAAAATTTAAGGCCCAAAAAGCGGTGACATACGGACGGACGGACGGACGGACGGACGGTCATCGCTCAATCGATTTCGCTATTGATGCTGATCACGAATATATATACTTTATATGGTCTATCTCGATTATTTCTCTATGTTACAAACTATGTGTCAAACTTAATATACCCTTAGGATAGGGTATAAATATGGTGGATATCGAAATGGACTTCTTGGGTTTTTTCCAGAATCTCCCGAAGTATAAAGATTTGATCGATTGTGGATATACCTGGTCTGATACCAAACTGTTAGGGGTCAACCAGGTTGTTGACGTATGGTTTCAGATGTTCACACAACATGGTCGAGTAGACTGATACCTCTGTAATTGGCGCAATTGAGCGGGTCTCCTTTCTTTTCTGGTACGTTTGAACGTATCAATTCTACATGAAGTCAACACCCGAAGACAAGCTCGAGGTTTTTGAAACATCCCTACAATTAGAAATAATTACGGAAGAAAACAGCTGAAGAGTACTGTTCCAAAAATAATTAATTTTTATTAAAAATAGTTACCAGAGAACTTAAAATATATACAAAGTTTAACTAAACGTAAAAAACTGATTAAAAAATATTTTTTGTCTTAATTTTTGTGTCCTTACTAACTTTTTTTTTTATTAATAATATTTTTTATCCATTTTTTTTAAATTGTAATATTTTATCTTCTATAAATTTATCATTTTTGCATTAACGTTAAATTTAAAAATAGAGTAAGACCCTTGCCCATATGGCTGACACTGCGACCTAAGAAGATATCCTTATGAAGGATAGTACGTCCTTAGCAGCATATTTCTTAATGGAAAATACGCCTCCTTAACCAATGTAATGCTGGGCATTGACAGAGAACGTGCTCGGAGGTTTCATCATCTTCTAAACAGAACCTACATTCCGTTTCCGGGCACAAATTGATTTTGTTAAGGTGGTAACGCAGTCTACAGTGGCCTGTGAGAAAGCTCATCAGCTTCCTAATGCTTTCCTTATCTGGATTAAGGATTTCCTTGTAGGAAAAAGGCCTGATTAATCTCTTGGATTGTCTCAGCCCCGGAACATTTTCCCAGTGAGCCAGACGAAGTTTATGTTCACAAGTATTGATCAGCGCTGTGGCAGTAGCCTAGTTGACACCACAGTTAGGTTCAGGTCCTATGAACGCAGATTCTGAGCCAGCCCTAGCTAGTTCATCTGCAATTTCGTTGCCTGCAATTCCTTGATGACCAGGGACCCAACAAAGTTTCACCCTGTTGTGTCTGGCAAGAGATTGTAGTGCATCGTAGCAGCATTTAACTGATAAAGAGTCCATTAAGTTGGACGACAGTGCTTTAAGCGCTGCCTGGCTATCTGAAAAGATATATATCCTAGCGCCTTTAATAACAGTATCTAGGTTTATCTTAGCGCAGATCTCAATGGCATGGAGTTCAGCCTGGAAAACCGTGGGACACATTCCCATAGGTATAGAGACCTTGATGTTGGGTCCAAAGACACCAGCACCAACTCCAGTTTCCATTTTTGATCCGTCTGTGTACCAGATCAGACCTCTAGGGTTAAGTGTCGGAACACCACTAGACCAGTTTTCACGGTCTAATATCTCTACCTCAAATAACCTTCCAAAACAGTACTCCCTGACCATAATATCGGGGATGGTACAGAACATGTCCTTTTTTGGAATTGAGTCAAGAATTTCCAGGTGTCCCACATGGTCGCCTGATTTATACTTGTATTCTAGTTGCAGTTTGATAGCGCATCTAGCGGCCGTCTTCCTAATGAAGATTTGTAAGGTTGAGAGCCCAACAACCGCTTCTAAAGCTGCCGTAGGGCAGGTGCGCATGGCACCCGTAATGCCAAGACATGCAATTCTTTGAAGCTTCTGAAGCTTCGTTGCCGTTGTCCGTTCAAGAACTTTCGGCCACCAAACAATGCCGCGTACGTGATAATGGGCCTTATCATCATTGCATACAAATTTTTGGACTTAGACCCCAAGTTCTGCCGTATAGGCGTCTACTGGCCCACATGGCCCTAGTGGCGCGCTTAATGGCGGACTTGATATGAGAATTCCAGCTAAGCCGTTTATCAAGGATGACACCGAGATATTTGACCTCACTGGAATAAACTAAAGTGGTGCCTTTGATGATAATAGGTCCTAGATTGACCAGTCTTCTTTTTGTAAAAGGCACTAGAACGGTTTTGCAAGGGTTGATGGATAGTCCTTCTCTGCTGCACCATTCTAACACGTATAGTGACACTAGAAATGGTCGTGCTGTGTTTACCACTGATAAAAATCGCCAAGTCATCTGCATAACCAATGGCGATGTAGCCTAATCTGTGAAGATCGACTAGGAGTTTGTCGATGACTAGTGACCATAGAAGAGGGGAGAGGACTCCTCCCTGGGGACATCCCTTAACTGCGGTCGCAGACACTGACACTCCTCCAGAGGAGGAAGTAATAATTCGACTTTCCAGCATGGCCCTTATCCATTGGTTGGTCGAAGCCTCGATACCTCTGCTACTAATTGCTCTTGCTATTGAGTCGTAGCCAGTGTTATCGAATGCTCAATGTCAAGAAAGGCACACAGGGCTATTTCCTTGGAACGTATAGTTCCTTCTATCTTCTTCACAAGATAGTGAAGAGCGCCTTCTGTTGATTTTCCTTTTCTGTATGCAAATTGACTTGAGTGCAGAGGGGTAGACAAATCTAGCCGACCTCTAATATGAACATCAATGAGTCTCTCCATTGCTTTTAGGACAAAAGCAATGGAGAGGACTTATAGGTCTATAAGATTTAGGTAGCTCACTAGACCTATTGCCTGGTTTGGGGATAAAGACTACATTTACCTGTCTCCAAGTTGTCGGGATGTAACCCCAATTGTAGCTGGCTCTAAATAAAGCAATCAAACCCGGCAGGATGAGATCAATTACCTTCTGCAAAAGCGCCGGGAATATACCATCACCGGCGGGGGCCTTTAATGGTTTAAAGGACCCTACAGCCCAGTTGACCTTATCCGGACTGAAAATTTTACCGGATAAACTGTTTACTCTACTTGCAATGCAGACCCTATGGTCAGATGCGTTCGGGTACGTGTAAAGTGCACGAGAGGACAAACCTGGAAAGTGAACTTGAAGTAAGGTTCTAATAGTATCCATACGGTCCGTCGTGTAGGTGCCATCAGACTTTTTTAGTAAACCTACACAATTAGCATGATCTTTCACAGCTGCCTTATGAATTCGTGCCGCTACTGGCATGTCAGCAATGTTTTGGCAGCATTTCCTCCATGTGGCACGTTTAGATCGTCTCAGTTCAGAGTTGTATTCTGTGAGAGCGAACCTATATTTGTCCCAACTCTTCGTGCGTTTAGCACCATTGAAGAGTTTTCTGACTTTCTTCCTTAGTTTGGCAAGCTGGTCATTCCACCAGGGAACCTTTCGTTTACACAAACTGGTTTTATGGACACAGCTGTCGTGATAGGAAGTAAGCAACACATCATTTAATTGGTATGCTGCTTCATCTAGGTCCCCTATGGACTCGATAGATGTAACTAGCATATCTAATTTTGAGAGGACAAGCCCCCGATACAGATTCCAGTCCGTGGACTTGGGATCATTTCTAGAAGAAGCATGTGACAATTTGCCGGGAATGTCGAACCTGATATGTTGGTGGTCAGACCTCGAGGCCTCGTCAGACACATGCCAATTTTTAACAAAATTTGAGATAAATGGACTGGCGAGAGTGAGGTCAAGTACCTCTTCGCGAATCGCATTTATGAAGGTTGGTTTAGAGCCTTTATTCAAAATATCTACATGACAGCACACAAGATATTCTAACAGACACTCACCCCTTCTATTGATGCCACTACTGCCCCAGACCTCATGATGCGCATTTGCATCGCAACCTATGATGTAGTGTAGGTTGCTGTCTTGGCAATGTTTTATCAGCTCCTGGACCTTTGTGGGCGGGATGTTGTCGTCGTCGCCGGGGAAATATGCCGAGGCACACACGATGTTTTGGTTCCCCTTTCGGTCGGAACCTCAACAAGTAGGGCTACCAGGTCTCTTGTCATAAATTCTGGAATAGGAAGAAAGTTAATATTTGTACTGATTAAGCAGGCCGCCCTTGGCACTGACTCCCCACATTAAAAAATTAACTTACTTGCCTTGTTCCGTAGACCTTTGATTTGTCCGCAAATAACCCAATGTTCTTAGATAAGATCAAGGGTTATATCTTCATCGGCGAACCGCTTGCTAAGGGTAGCGGACGCACCCTTAGCGTGATGCAGGTTCGCCTGTAGCACCCTAATGGTGCTCATTAATCCTCCTTTGAGGATCTAGATTGCCGGAGTAATTGGGCTTTTTTAGAACCCTTTCCCCTACGGCAAGCAGTCGGATTAGGATGACCCATTGGTCTAGTCCTAACTGACTCATCTTTCTTCCTATAAGCGTGCCTAGTGGCGCCGCTTGTCGGATTGGAGGGACCGGCCACCTTGCCGGACGTACTGGGCTTCATAGCACCTCCTTTACGGTATTGACCCACTGGTCTAGCTACCGCATTACCAGTTCTGTTGCCAGAACCGCTGGGACCAGCATGCCCAGCGGCGCTGCTGGTCGAAGAAGCTAGTCGTGTGACCTGCTTTTTGGACACAGTTCCGATCCCGCTATGAACAACATGCCCAGTGGCGCTGGTGTTCGAAGAGGCTGATCGAATTGCCTTTTTAGCTGGAATAGTTCCCGAACCGCTGGTACTAGCATGCCCAGTGGCGCTACTAGCAGAAACGGGTCTTGGATCTTGCAGAGCGGACATATTTCCGACTGCTGCTTGAGGTCCGGCTTCCCCTTTGTCAAAGGTACCGCGACCAGACGCTGAAACCTTGTCGGTGCTTCTAAGGATCAGCTTAACCTGGCCAAAGCGGTAGCTAATTTTACCTTTACAGGTGTTAAGCTATTTCATTGAGGCGTCGTCAATCGCCAACACGAGGTGAAGGAGCGCACCATCCTTCTCCCTCTGAACGACTTTCCACGAATTAGCCTGCAAGCCGGCATTTTGCGCGCAAATAGTGGCAAGAATCTTCTCCGCGGACGATATGTGGCTTAGGGAAAGATCCCTCTTCCACTAGCGTCACGTTCAGTCCACTTTTGGCTCTGATCCTCTCGAAGTTCGAGCGCATCCACCCAGCAGTAGAACTGTCTGAGCAGACTTTTGTCATCCCGATCTGAGATGTGAGCCAGAAAAATGCGGCCACATGCCGCTATTGAGAGGGTTGAGTTGACAAGTCGGTCGGGACAACACCTAACCTGACAGCACTAGCCACTTGGATAAAAGTGGGGACATCAGGTGTAGGTCCTGCCTTGACCTTTTCGGCAGCCGAAGCTGGTGGCGTCTGATCCTCTGATCTAACGCGCTGAGTGGGAGGGACAGAAGAGGCGGATCTGGCATAAGTGAGAGCACATTCTCTGCTTTTGCCCATGCGTAAAGCATGTTTAAACCGCCTTCGTTCCAACGAATTCAGTTGTATGAATCCACCTTCTTGTTGTTGGATCTGTAGCCCATCAAGGATCTTCCCAATGGAAGAACATCCGGATTCCTCCGAAATGACGCTACAGGCATCAACAAGTGTGGATACATCAGAGTCGGAAATGGCTGATTCCATATCGTCGACTCTAACACCATCAGAAGATTCAGATGGGGCCCTTATGGCAACGCCTTCTGGAATCTCAGGGTACGCCTGCTCAACAGCAGGCCGAGAAGATGTGGCCAGTACCGACATAAGCTGTACAGCTTGGGGAACTACGGGTTGCTCAACAGCAGGACCCGAGATTGATGCGATTTGAGATGCATCAGTCTCATTAGTTTTAAAGTTTAAAGTTGAAATTTTGGACCCACGAGTCACCGGGAAAGGAGGTCGCCCATGACAGAGCCCGGTATGCCATAGGAAGACTAAATTTAAACCGAAGGTCGCCAGGTATTCGGAGTCCGCATACTAACGACTAAGCACCCTCTTAGCCATGCATCCATCGGCGTACGCTGTTCCACCTTGGATTAGGGATTTGTTAATAGGGTTTACTCCTCACGTTGCTCACTTTAGCCGTCTCTCATGCTGTTACTGTAACCGGTCATTCGGGACGACTTGAGGGTCACACACCCAGTAACAAGTTTCCCGATTGGAGGGTGAACAGCTCGAACATGGGAGCCGTTGCTCGGCGGCCGCCGCGAGGAGGCAGTGAGTCTTCTCGAAGCGTTTGCAAATAGGGATCGTCCACTGACTTTGCCCTATAGGTACGCACCTGGCCACCTAATAATAGAGTAATATTTACATATAATACCAAAACCAAGCTTATTGTTGCTGAGTATATGGAAGTAGTACTTCGAAGATGATCTACACTGTCAATTTTACACTGTAGTCTTTCGTGAATAGATGACAAGTCTAGGAGAGAGTTTAAGCAGAACTTCGGACACGATGGCACGCGGTTATTTACGCCCTATGTCTCATGAGTTATGAAAGGAAATAAAGAAGAAAGAATGAATAATCATTTTGCCACCATAGTTCAAATGTTGGCAACAATTACACATGGAGGTACCCTGTACGACCATATATGAGAAATTCCAATCATATTGATCTTATTTCTAGTTTCCGCCTTTGTAATACTCGGCAGCTCGTTTTAATATGTTTGTTTTGATTTGAAGATGTGGCAGTTAAACAATGATAGCACTTTTAGTAGAATTTGTCACTGGCTTAGCACGAAAAATATGATTCGGTCGCACTGGAGTTATGTTTAAACTTGTGCAAAATTTATTGAAAATATCAGTAAGGTCCTCGTTCGAGGAAATAACTAGATCTCCTGCAATATTTTTCCATGCAAAATCGTCAATTTGTTGCTTCAATTGGGTGTTGTCGTTATCCAACATCTGTGTTTTTAACAAAGATAGTTAGATTGTCAAGTGCGTCAACTCGACAAAAGTGGTTTTCTTATTGTCCACTCTACTTTTGCATGTAAACACAATATGGTTAATGGAGCTGAATTTATCATTCAATTCTTTTTCAACGGACTTTATCTTGGTATTAAAATCGTTTTCAGTTGCAGCTATGCGTTCAGATAGACTATTGTGCATCAAATTTATTTCAGCTTTCAGTTGAAATACAATAGATTCGGCTAGACTTTTAGTTATTTTTATTTATTTATTTATTTATTTATTTTAATTTCATCAACTAGCTTAAGCTTAACAGATTACAGAATTTAAATAATAATAATAATAATAATAATAATAAATGCTATAAAAGTAGATAGAAATTAGAAATTAAAGAATATAAATGAAATTAAAAATTAAGAAATAATTACTATAACTAAATAGCTATGTACGTTAATTAGCAAGCAATCTGAATAAAATGGCTTTGAAGCGCTCTCTCGAAATATGAAAATCTATATGTCCATTTAATGCATTAAATGAAATCATTTATTGCATGAAATAAATCTAGAAATCGGCTCATTCTGACCAAAGTTTGTTCTATGCCCAATTTGGCCGATCGAGAACACGGTGACGTGAACTACTTCATCACCCAGTTCCTAAGTGGTCACGGTTACTTTAACCGATACCTCTACAAAATGGGAAAAGTGGGGAGCGCAGCCTGTCAATACGGCGACTGCCCGGAAGACGACGCTTACCATACCTTCTTCACCTGCAGTAGATGGATAGTAGAGAGGATCAGATTGGAGTCAGAGATAGGTATTTTTTCTCCAGACAACGCCGTAAGCAAGATGATCTCGAGTCCCGACTCATGGGAAAAAATATCTTCCTTTATCGAGACAGTATTGAGAACCAAGAAAAGGGAGGAACAGAGAAACATAGACCAATAAAAGACTGAAATAGAAAGCGGAGCCCATAGGCAAAGAAAGTGGCACCACCCTGAAGTAATGCCAGAAGCAGTTCCGGGGTGGATTTTATGCCTGTCGAGACCCAAAGGGAGGAGGGAGTTTAGTCAGTAGGTGTACTGTACGAGCACACAGTATGAGTCTGACACACCAAGAGTCAAAACCTTGGTAAAGGAAAAAAAAAAAAAAAAAATGCCCAATTTGGTAAAACGTGTGACGATCTCTTAACCGTCTCTCAGGAGCATAAATTGGTAGCATGGATGTGGGAGAATTTATACGAGAACATAGAATGTCTCTCGCAAACATAATATCATGTCCACGTCTTCTTGCACTGAGTGTCATTATGCCTAATAGTTGACATCTAGCATTATAAGAAGGCACAAAATCCCAATGCATTTTGTAAAAAATATATTTTGTGAAGCGCTTCTGCACTCCTTCAATACGATCCGAGTGTGCTAGATAGTTTGGGTTCCAAACAACATCAGCATATTCAAGTATCGACCTGACAAGAGCGGTAAAAAGTGACAAAAAAGTATGGGGATCAGAGAAATCTTTAGAGTTTCTTTTAATAAATCCAGCAAGAGAATTAGCCTTTGCAACTATGTATTCGACATGAGGCACAAAAGTTAGTTTGGAATCAATTAGCACACCTAGGTCCTTAATTCTGTTTACTCTTATTAATGGCATGGACTCAATACAATAGTCAAAAGAGTGTTGCTCGTAGGACCTTGTGAAAGAGATAGCCATACACTTTCTGATATTTAATTGCAAACAGTTATTAGTGCACCAAGTGGATAAATTGTTGAGATCCATCTGGATCCTTATGCAGTCGTCAGGGTTTTCAACATTTAAAAATATTTTGAGATCATCCGCGTACAAAAGATAGTGGCAATATTGTCTATAAAATAGACTATCGTCTATAAAAATAATGAAAAGGAGTGGTCCTAGATGACTACCTTGCGGAACTCCTGAGGTGCAAGATATTAATCTTGAATAATTTTTATTAATACAGATTTTCATAGACCTCCCAACTAAAAATGATGAAATCCATTTTAACATTGCAGAGTGAAATCCGAATCTTTCCAGTTTTTTTTATTAGCAAAGCGTGGTTCACGAAATCAAAAGGATAGCATCGACCTGACATCCTCTTTCTATTGCATTAATTACAAAAGATGTAAAATGTACTAGGTTAGATGTTGTCGAACGACCGGAAACAAAACCATGTTGAAACTCAGAGATATACTCTTTAATTCTAATTTATTTTTTACAATGCCTTCAAAAAGCTTTGGTATAGCGGAAAGCTTGCATATACCTCTGTAGTTTTCAACATCGTTCTTGGATCCAGATTTAAAAATAGGCTCCAGGAACGAGACCTTCCAAGCATCAAGGAATAAACCAGATGTCAGCGATAAATTGAAAATCAAAGTTAAAGGTTTGCAGAATAATTTGCAACAGTTTTTTAATATCATTGCAGGGATACCATCAGCACCCGGTTTAGAATTCGGCTTGAGGCCGCATATAGCAGACTCGATATCGTGAGCCTCCAGAACTAACCGGTAAAATTAATTTTGGGAATCGAGTAAGATTCAGGCAGGGATGGTATTGCAGTGGGAGAAAAAACAGATTGAAAAAATTGAGCAAATAATTCGACAGAATTTTTAACATCATTGGATACCAAATTTGTATAATTCATTTGCATAGGTAACCTATTGGAACATCTCTTTTGATTAATAAAAGACCAAAAAGATTTGGAGTTACATTTAAGCTTATTCTCAATACTAGTAATATAAATGCTGTGTAACAATTTACTTAAGATTGTGAAATCTTTACGCAATTTACAAAAAAATTTCTTATCGACATCTTTACCCGATTTTTTGAATGCATATAAGCTTTGCGTTTTACATTTTTTAAATGCAAGAGCCGTCTGTTATACCACGGTGCAGTGGCTTGGATCTGCATTTACTCACTGAGCAGGGAACAAACATGGAAAAACCGTCCTTAAGTATAGAGATAAAATGATTATACATATCATGGAGACATAGACTTTCAAATTAAAAGAAATTAAAAGAGTTAAGATACTCTCCTAAACCTAAAAAGTTACATTTTAGAAAATTAAAAGAGGTAGCCGAACTTGTTTTTAAATTTGTTCTTGTATAAGAATATAGATCAATTTCTATCATGATTTGTTTATGATGAATCGAGTTATTCAAAAGTATAAATGGCGCTTCAGAGACATTTGTCTTAACTTCGTTGACATTTAAAAACACAAGATCTAATAATTTGTTTAATGAATTTACAATCGGACAGATTTGACATAAATCCATGGAAAACATACAATCAATAAGAGCTAGTTCATAATCTTTTTTAACGTTATATGGGATTAACATTTTGTCATCTTCAGACCAAGACCAATTAACATCACCAATGTTGAAATCACCAAGAGCACATACGATATTTGCTTCAGAACAATAATGGCTAACAAATTCAAAATTCTCAATATATTTTTCATAAATGTCTAACCTACTACCTGATGGTATATAAGATACAATAAATATAAATCTCGTACTTCCGACATCAACTGAAAAGCAGATTTGGCTTGCAGGAAAACGTTGATTGGATAGCGGCAAGTACCCCACCACCACGATCCTCGGCCAATTTGCAACGGTCATGGCGAAAAACATCATAGATTGAGTCGTCGAAAATTTCAGTTGAAAGGATATCCTTGTAGAGCCAGGTTTCAGTAATTATAATTACGTCATAATCCTTATGACTACACGCAATAAACAAATCAGATGTTTTAGTTCTGCAACCACTAGCGTTATGGTAATATATATTCAGGTGTTTTAGGTGAGTATCACCTTCATTAGCAATAACAGGTCTTAGTTTTTTGTAGGATTGTGAATAAAATACCGAATCTTCACTCCACTCGGCCAAAAACTTCCATCATAAACAGAGTTAGCGCATTGATTTGGTACTCCAATCTTGAAATTCACAAATTTCAGAGGTTTCTGACTGTCTTTTATCTTAGTTAGCTTAAAGCAGGAAAGGCAGTGAGGTGCAACTTTAAGCTTTAAAGAAACGTAAGATATTATTGCATCAGTCGTGGTGTCAGGGTGGAAACTTGAAATATGTAACCACTTTAATTTACGTATAACATGCAGGTCACACAGCTGCTCACTTGTACCCACAATGGCCTTGGGACGTTTGTTATTGTTTACGTTTTCAATTACATTGTGCGCACTATCAGCAGAGCTAGTACCATCCAAAACATCAGTAACGACCCTCTCATTCAAGGCCGTATTAACATTGCGAGCAATAGAGTCACCAGTAGCAGGAACATCATTATCACTGAGATGCCCATCGATTTCCTCAATCAAGTTGTTGTTGCAATTAACAGCAGTAGGAATAATTGGAGAAACAGTAGGACTCGGAGAACAGTTGATGATTTTTTCCACTGACGACGTCATAGCAGCTGTAGGCGTAGAGGCATGATCAGAGACAGTGACAGTAAGAAGGTTAACAGTTGGTGATTTTATTTTCTCTTTCTCTTTTTGTTTGATTTTTGATGTACTAGTGGCAGTAACTGCAGAAGAATGGGAGCATGCCGGACTGCCTTTATTAGATTTAGAAGAAAGCCGAACAAATGGCGAGGAGGAAATAGCAGCGCGGCGATCAGCTGACACTTGTTTCGTAGGTTCAACGAACTTTGATTTTCTTTGGTCGCGAGTAGTACCACGTATGTATGTCTCGGCTGGCATTCAAGGCCGTAACATTTTCATTTACTGATGCGCTTTTGGAATTTGAAGAATCAGAAGCGGAACCGATCATATTAATGTCTTTGATATTATGTTGCAAAAATAAATAAAGTTCACTCATTTTTTTTATGCATAAAAGCAGTGGACTATTTATACAATTGTCGCATTTAAAGAAAATATTTGTGTTAGCTTTTACAACTTTAATGTCACTTAAAGGCAGAGAACAACATTTTGTGTGTATGGTCAAATCACACACACCACACGATAAAAATTCAGTGCCCGATATTGAATCTAAGTACTTAAAGCAAATAGAGTTCATTGTAGAGCAAGTAAATGACGCGTGCGCAGTAGTCAATAGACAGAGAGAGAGAGTTTTCCAACCGAGTCTCAATTTTGTCCCATAACTTGACAGAAGAAGTCAATGTAGCTGGAGATACAAAGTGCGTAGTATTGGCAAATTTTTTTGTCGACCACAGTTTTCTTTGCTGTTCATGCAACTACTTACAGTTGGTAATTATTTAACTTTTAAAATCTTATATTAATCTTTCAAAAAGGACGGGTTCCACTTATTGGAACAAATATTTATACTTTTTAGTTTATTTCCATAAGGAACTTGTTTTATTTAAATTACTGTGTTTAATTACTGAGCAATTAAAAGAATTTTACGGAGCTAAGATCTTACTATCTTCTAACGTGCATATTGAGCATACGGTTTCCTCACATTCACATTCATAAGGGAACATGGCGAACACCAAATCATCAAACTGTCGCCCAAATTGATCATGTTGCACTCCTCCAATATTCCAGATGCTCCAGCTCGGACCACTACCTAATTGCAGCCACGGTACGTCTACGGATATCAGACGTCACAACAACGGAAAAATACTGTGGGGAGATTTAACGTTGAGCGGCTGCAATCGCAACAAACCGCCAAACTCTTTGCCGCTTGCCTATCCCTCCACCTTTCGAGAAGTCCTATGCAGTCAGCATCAAGTCCTGAAGACCAGTTATCAAGAAACCATCAGAAACGCCGCAACTGATGTGCTGGGTTTCACCCGACCAACCCCACGAAAAGCCTGATTTGATGAATGTCTTGACGGCATTCTTCATCAAACCATGCAGCAAAACAACTTGCCTATAAATCGACGCTGGATAGGAGGGCGAGAGCGGCTCGTGAGCTCTATCAACAAAAGAGGAGAGAAGAACATCGGGAATTGCGCGATCGAGGAATTAGAAATGTTTTACTCCAGGAACAGTGTTCGGTAGTTTTACCAAAAGGTAAAAATCAACAAGATCCGAACAGAGACCTGTACAGATGAAGAAGGAAATCTTGTAGTTGATTCACAGTCGGTGCTAAGGATATGAAAAAAACACTTCTGCAGGCTGTTTAACGGCGACGACGACCCAAATTCCGCTCTCAGGCAGAACGAACCTGAACAATTAAAACCAAGACTTCCGTCCACCCATACTGTGTGAGCGCCTGACACCATTTGTCAACGAGCGGATTGGCTCATATAAGTGCGGTTTTAGACCCAGTAAATCCACAACAATACGGCAGATCCTGGAGAAAACATAAGAAGTGCAGATCAATACTCACCATCTTTTTATCAATTTTAAGGCATTTATAGAGACGAGATACAGGATTTCAACATCATACTTGAGAAAATTGTGCGAAACTCGCAAACACACACCAGAGGCACAATTTTCCAAAAGTCTATACAATTACTTGCATACGCTGATGACATTGAGATCATCAGCAGAACACAGCGAGCTGTCACTAGTGCATTTGCAAGTATTGGAACAGAAGCAGCAAAAAGACTTTAGCTGTGAATGAGGTCAAAACCAAGTATATGCTGTCAAGAAAAAGTGACACACAACATCGACAAATCGGACAGAACATCACAATAGATATGTTGCTATAAATTTGAGGTAGTTAGGGACTTTGTTTACCTCGGCTCCGCTATAAATTCTGGCAACAATTTCACATCAGAAATCAAACGAAGAGTCACATTTGCCAATCACATTTTCTTTGGCCAATTGAGTCACAAGGCTTTGACAAGAAACGCTAAGGAGACTCTATACAAGACCCTCAACATCCCAGCCCCGCTGTATGGCGCAGAGGCATTGACATTAACAAAGGCGGATGAAGGTATCCTTGGCCTTTTTGAACCCAAAATTTTTCGGATGATTTTCGGTCCCGTTTGCGTTACCAGGATTTGGAGGAGGAGGTCACAAGCTGTACAGGGACATCGACATGGTCAAAAAAGTACGCATCAGTCATCTAAGATGGCTAGTCGTCGACTAGTCGAGTGACATGTCGACCGAATGGACATCAACCCACCGGCTCGAAAAGTCGGGTCCCCGGAGGGACAACGCAGTAGAGAAAGACCTCGTCTTAGGTGGCGCGCACAAGTCAAAGTGGACCTCAACCAACTGGAGGCAATTAGCCAAAGATCGCGCTAACTGGAGAGACTCCCCAGACTGTAATGCCACCTAAGTAACTAAGTAATTAGTGATGTTATCTATGCAGTTGCATGTTTGCTCCACACAAAAGTGGAGCTAAAGATAAATACTCCATTTTCCACTGCAGACTTATGACCCTGTGTCGAGAGATTATATATCGTTTTAATACAATTAATCCATACTTTGGTTCGAGGAAGAGGATATTAAAAAGTTTTATCCTTTAGTGGTAAGTATTTAGAAGAAATTCGAAGACTGTATTTCTTAATTATGCCTAACCTTAACCCTATTACTAGGTGTTTCCAAATGAACTGCTTACTTACTAACAAGTTATTCTATACTTAATAAATAAGTCGAATTAGATTTTATCAAATATTTTCCGAGTTGTTTTGCTTTAATGGAATGTAATATTTGTCACAAACTGATTACCGCTAATGCATTACCTTTTTTTTGCAGGTAACAGCAAAGAGCCGAATACATATCTAATGTGGAAAAACTTTCATAAAAAACCATTGGAAATAGGATGTCGATTGGTACGTGGTGAATCCTGCATAAAATACTCTTATATTTACAATCATGCTGGTGAGTGTGGTTATCATATGTATATGCCCTCCATTCAACTGGATGGCATCCAGGTTAGCAAATTTTTCATCTACATAATCCTGTTGTTCCTTCCGCAGTTGAAAACATTACCTACATGTGCGCCAAAGTTAATGCCTCGAACGGATGTTACACTCAAAAATACGCCACTGGACGTGAGGTAGAAGTCTGTGTTTGTGAATCCAGTGCTGGGGCAGAGCCATGTTTCACATCAACCGCGGACTCTACACTGCACCAAAGTATCGCAGCAATCGTATATGCCGCAATATTTATGATAACATTTCTCTGCTTTAGGATATAGAACGTTGAGTTTAAATTTTAGTTATTCCGTGAATTTTCAAACTACTTGTAATAAAATTTTCATACAACAACAATAATTTATATACTATATCTACTTGAAAAAATGATGAACGTTGCAATTAAGATTCAGACATCAGAAACTAAAAAAAACATATGTATATCAAAAAGTTAATTCATTCATACAACATATTCATGTTTAAATAAAGCATACATGTGAGACAGCATATCTGTCTCTACTAAAGCATGAGTAACAAAAAATGACACAATGAGAGGCAGTTGGTTTCCCTTTGAGTATGAGCGCGCGTATAATGCAATTAATCGTCTGTGATGTTATATGACCAAAAACAAAAATTCAATAAACTGAATGGGTCTACTAAAAAAAATAAAGCAGCAGTAAAATATTGATTGTCCAAGCTCTGAAAGTACAGTGGGAGCTGATAATAAAAAACAACCCTACAAAACAGAAAGATATATTGAAAGTGTAGTGTACCATTACAGTACTAGAAATGTTGCCACTTAAATTTATTATATCCAATAACACTTTCCATTTTGTATAGTTCGAATTATTGTTTCTTTAAAATAAATTTATGTTTTTATATGTTAAATAAAAGAAAACTTCAACCCCAGTTATGAATGCGCGAGTATACTTTATACCCTATCCTAAGGGTTTAAAAAGTTTAATACATAGTTTGTAACATAGAGAAATATTCAAGACCCTATAAAGTACATATATGTATGTATGTATGTATACATATGTATATGTTGGTGATCAATATCAATACCGGTAACAATTTAGTCATGTCCGTCCGTCCTTATTTTGAAATTTTGTGCCTTAAATTTTGAAACCCGTCTATTTTTAATATTTTCACTATCTTACCACATTTTTTGTGGTTTTTCCATTAAAAAAACTGATTGTGATTAAATTTTGCATGTGTGATACATACTTTACCTATGTAAGTATGTATATTGTACTTCAATAAAAAAATAAACAATACAGCCAAGCCCACTTTATAAGCAAGGAGAATAGGGTATCATCTGATCCGTTCCGGACCGATTGTGGCTTTTTTGTATGTTTTTTATGTACCAGCTTCCAGGTCGATACTGATTGATGATTGAAAAAATGTAAGCACCATAAGCTAACGAAGGAAGTTCAAAAGTTTACTGGAAATATCACTTACTTCCTTAATTAGGTGGCGCTAAAGTTCGGAGTGAACCTGGGCCTCCACTAACAAGCCTCGCCAGTTAGCCCCGTCCTTAGCTAACTGCCTCCAGTGGCGCATTCCAAGTTTTGTTGAGGTCTCCTTCTATTTGTGCGCGCCAGATTTGAAGACTCTACAGGCCGTAACATTTGTGTCCATCCGCTCCACATGTCATAGCCATCTTAAACGACTGATGTGCAATTTTTTTACTAGGTCAATGTCGCTGTACAGCTCGTATAGTTCGTCATTGAATCACCTCCTCCAAAGCCTGTCAACGCAAACGGGACTGAAAATTTTACGAAAAACTTTTTTCTCGAAGCGACGGAGTATATCTACATCCGCTTTAGATAGAGTCAAAGCTTCAGCGCTATGTATAAAGCAAGACTGGGATGATCAACGTCTTATATAGAGTCTCATTAGTTGTTCGGGATAGGACACAACTAAGCAGCGATTGACAAAATTTATTCTTTGTTTAATTTCTGGTGAGGTTTTGTTGTCAGAGTTTATAGCAGAGCCGAGGTGGACAAAGTCCCTTACTACCTCAACGTTAGAGCTGTTGATTGTGACGTTCTATCCAATTGAGTCCAGTTGAGTGTCCCTTCTTGTTGACAGCATATACTTGGTTATGCCCTCATTTACCGCTAAACCCATTTTGGCAGCCTATGTTGTGATACCAGCGAACCCACTGATGACAGCTCGCTGTGGTCTGCTAATTACGTCAACGTGGTATGGCTGGGATAGCGTGAGAATTTAGTATTAAGTATCTAAAATACTCAAATTATGCGTAAAATGGTAATTGAATTTAGTTGAAATTGTATAAGCGTTATTTAATTTTCATGAATTTTAAAAATTCCTTTATCTCCATTATTATTTATTGAAATACTTTGCAGTAACAACGTGTTTGTCATGAATGCTTCATTGAAACAATTAAAACTATATAGTTCGTTATACAAAGTTATTGTTTGGTGAAAATAATATTATATTAAAGTTTTAAAAAGAACTCTTATGGAATCCCGTTTCCATTTAGGAGGGAAAAGGGAATCAATAAAGAGTATTAACTTTAGTGCATTGGTATCACCATTTTATACAAATAAGCGAAAAAAACGATCTCAGCTGATTTTGTTCATTTCGACTTTCGAATGCCAAGTGTGTAGGCGTTTGCTGATATTGGTATGTAAAATAAACATTCAATTCAATTTTAAATTATAACCGCATTACTACCATGGAAGAAAATAAAAATAAGCGAATAATTCAAATTCAAGTGCAGATATGAAACGTCAAACCAATGATACGTAATAGATTCAATGAAAATGTAGTAAATTTTTTGAAAGAGCAAAGTTGACTACTAAAATATTATTGGTACACTTTGGACTTAATTGTGTATTAATACTTAAGTCGACACGTTTTTAAGTCACATTCTAGAATACTAGAACCTTCCAAGTCTTTCGAAAATGGTGAATTTCGGTATAAATACAACAACCAACTGCGAAGGGAGTACAATTGATTTTAAGGGATAGTAGAAGTGAGTTGAATTTGTACCAGGTGAATTATAAATAGATTTTGTGTAACGTAATTTTCATTAACGTAACCATATTCACCAACACATCACACATCACCAGACCTGTAAACTTTCAAGTACCAGTACCAGTTAAGTACCCAGTACCTTGTACTTGTACTTGACAAAAAGGAGTACAATGTACTTGGTACTTTAAAGTACAAGTACTATTCCAAGTACTCTTTTCTAAGTACATGTACTGGGTACTGTAATACTGGGCAGTGCATTTGCAAGTACTTTTCAAGTACAATTCCTAACGTGGTCTATGTGTGAAACGTGCTAAGAAAAAGCACTTATCTTCAAATTTGTTTTTGGCATCTGCAACTATTATTTTTAGTTCAGATATGCAAAATGCCAATAATGACAGTGGACGGTTACAAAGGTGATCCCGAGTCTCGACATATGTACGTATGTATGTAGAAGAACAACAATGCTTTGATTCTCGGTATTAAGTTAGCTGTACTATCATGTCACACCATAGACCATGCAAGGAAATGTACTTGCAAATGTACTGCCCAGTATTACAGTACCCAGTAAATGTACTTAGAAGAGAGGACTTGAAATAGTACTTGTACTTGGTGATTTTAAAGTACCAAGTACATTGTACTCCTTTTTTTTAAGTACAAGTATAAGTACAAGGTACTGGGTACTTTCACAGTACTGCAGTACAAATGTATTTCAGTACTTTACAACTCTGCACATCACATACATAACATCCAAGAAAGAGAGGACAAACTGTCTTAAAAATTAATGATTAATGATTAATTGTGTAATCAAGCATGACGTTTTAGTCGTACTGAAACTAGGGCCCTGGATTAACTATAACAACTGTAACCAGGGGCTCAATACCAGGAATTACACATTGCTCTTCAAAGCCGAAGAAGGTAAAATCAGGAAATGCATTTTACCAAACGCAATATAATGGCATTTATTTCGAATAATTTCAGTGATGGGGATCTGGCAGCAGTTACTTGCGAAATTGAGGAAAAAAAGAATGTGTCTGGTATCGGCCTATCTTCCGTACGAATCAACGGAAGTGCCATCTAACAAAATGAGGCGGCTGATGGCTACGGATAATTGCCCTATTATGGGAGCATATCGGAATCCCGCTTTTTAAAACCCCGTTTTTCGAAAATCCCGAAAAAAAGTTTTAAAATCCCATCGCACAAAGGAATATTTTACCTTGAAAAGTGGACAAAAATATTGGGTGTGTTTTTAATAAACATAAATACAATTTGAATTTTATTACTTTTTCTTGTTTTTTTTTGAACAAAATTTTGTCAATTTAAATTTGATAGCAAATCAATTGGCGGGAATATGCGGAAGATTTTTTTTCGGAAACCTTTAAAGAAATAACCGAATTTACTGTTGCTCAAAGAATTATAGCTGAACTCGTTTTAACTCGTATAGATAACACCTACAATATAAACACATTTTTAACAAAACAGGTATCTTTTATAATGCAAAGTAAGCGTGGGAGAAAAAAGAGTTGTATCAACAGTTAATACAATTTTTTTTATTTCCTTCCAATGTACACATCTCATACTTCAGATGTAAATTGATAACAGCAAATTTTCACACAATATAATCTAAAAATCGCTAGTGAAATGTTTCGCTTTAAATTCGATGGCTTTCAACAAAGACATGTGATTAACACAACTCCCGACTTACGATTAATTTTGCAGCAAAGCAAAAATAGAAACATTATTTAAATATACGTTATAAGCTCGCACCTACTCCAAATCCAACAGTGACCCCAAGCAGGGGGTTGCAAGGAGCAGCATGACCCACATACGTATTCCACTGTTTATGCACAAATCGAATTGTGGAACTCTTCCAGTATGATGGACGTCCGAACATCGCGAAGACAAGGAAACACTGTGAGAAAGCTTGACGTCGGAAAGTTACAATCGCAAGAGATCGCCAGAGCCTTTTCCGGTGATGTTAAAAGAGGATTCAGATAGGGCGACGCGCTGTCATGCGATTTCTTCAACATCGTTCTTGATAGAATTGTGCAGAACACACGCCAACATCAGAGGCACAATTTTTCAAAAGTCCGTACAACTGCTCGCATATGAGGATGATATTGACATAATCGGAAGAACAAAGCGTGATGTCAGTAGTGCTTTTGTGAGCATTGAGACGGAAGCGGCTAAGATGGGTTTAACGGTTAATGAGGGCAAAACAAAGTATATGCTGTCAACAAAAAAGGACACACAACACCGAGGCCTCGCACAGAACGTCACCCTCGACAAATATAACTTTGAGGTAGTTAAGGACTTTTTTTACCTAGGATCCGCTATAAATTCAGACAATGATACCAGCGCTGAGATCAAACGAAGATTAACTCTTGCCAATCGCTGCTTCTTTGGGCTAAGAAGGCAATTGTGTAGCAAAGCCCTCTCTCGAACAACTAAAGTATCCCTATATAAGACCTTGATCATCTCAGTCCTGCTCTACGTCAAATGTGTCAAAAATGGATGAGGACGCTCTCGGTTTTTATGAGAGAAAAATACTTCGGGTGATTTCTGGTCCCGTCTGCATAGACGGAGAGTGGAGAAGAAGATGTAATCAGGAGCTGTACGAGCTATATAGCGACATCGACCTAGTCCGAAGAGTTCGAATACAACGACTAAGATGGTTGGGTCATGTAGAGCGAATGGACAACAATGTTCCGGCCCGGAGAGTCTTCAAATCCACCCCAGAGGAACGGCGCAGTAGAAGAAGACCTCGCCTAAGGTGGCGCGCTCAAGTGGAAAGGGACCTCAACGAACTTGGTGTGCGAAACTGGAGGCAGCTAGCTAAAGATCGAGCTGGCTGGAGAGGCTTGTTGGTTGAGGCATAGGTCCACCCCGGACTGTAGCGACACCTAAAGTAAAGTTAAGTAAGTAAATATCTAAAAGAGAGGCCACTTTGCATTGCAGTTCCTGCAGATATACCAAAGAGAATTGATAATCTAAGCAAAATAATGAACATGGCTTATGAAACAGTCTCTCCGGTTCGGAAGACGGCAAAGAGATCTCAACGTCCGTGGGGGAACAAGGAGATAAACTCCAAGAGAAAACAGGTCAGATATTTTTATAACAGGGCTAAAGTGGTAGCAAACATTTGATCATCTTCGAAGGTATCCTGTGAATCGATTGCAGACACTAGTGAGGCCTCTAGACTCCGCAAAATGATTGCAAAAGACGCGGCAGTTCCCAGCTTCATTAGAAAATCTGACGGATCGTGGGCAGAAATTAGTGAGGACGTTTTAGAAACATTAGTCGAAGCTCATTTTCCATGAAGGTAGCACACCTAATGTGCATTTTGTTAATGTCTGCTTGTCAATAAAGGAAGAGGTAATCTCATCACATGGAACAAACTACGATGGGCTGTAAAGTTTTTCGCATTCTGTCGGCTATGCTGCAAAAGGCGCCAACTAAGGTTATAAACAGGATCAGGACAATTTTTACAAATTGTCTAAGGTCACCAGGCCATACTTCAGCGAAAATATTAGTCTTTCGTCATTTCTCCTCAAGGCACTTGAAAGGCTTCTCTACATTCATATTAGAAGCAAGTGTTACAACCAATATTTATCCAAAGCTCAACACGCACACTTGAAAGGCAAATCGGTAGAGCTGCATGTAGTAGTGGCAAATTAGAAAGCAGCATTCAACATAAGGAATTCAGTTGCCGTTTCAGATATTGAAGTGATTTTTAATAACGTAAGAGAGGAGGCAATTGACCGTGTCGGAAAGCATAAATGTGGAGCATATATCATTACCATTTGGATTTGCGAAATGCGCGTCACGAGAAATATCAATTTCACTCTCGGACATAGTATATTAAAGAAATCAGTTACTAGAGGCACTCCTCAGGGAGGGGTTATCTCCCCACTTCTCTAGGTTCTTGTCATAGACGATTTACTTAAGGATCTATGCAGTGCAGAGTTGTCACTCGGAAAATGGGTTGAAAATTGTGGACACCATGTCAATCCGGAAAAACAGAACTAAGTGGTACTCTTTAGCAGAAAATTCAAAATACCACCCTTCAAATTGTTTAGGCTTGCTGGAATCGATCTTACCCTCTCTGATTTAGCAAGATGTCTTGGTACGGTACTAGATAGATAGCTAAATTGAAAACTTAACGTTCAGAGTCCGTAAGGCTTAGAATGCTCTCTTCATTTGCAAGAGGACAGTGGGAAAAAAGTGGGACCTGAAACCGGCCTACTACGCCCAAGGCATTTACATATGTATCTCTATTCCTAAATGATCATTCCCCAACATTCCTGACGAAGCGGATGAAAGTTTTGGTACACTCGACTTCGACACAATCTAGGAAATAATGTACCCTGATAGGGAGGTATGGCAAAGAAAAAAAGTTTCGATGGAAAACAAAATTTCAATTATGGTTCCAAAACTAGCGAAAGTACGGGGTCAGGCTTATATTTGAGAGATTTCCAGACACACGCAATGTGTTCCAGGCAGAGTTTCTGGCCGTACTCAAAGCTGCGGAACTACTTGAGATGGGATCAATATCCAAGAAGAATGTCGCAAATTCATTGAATCAGGCTGCGCTAAAGGAGTCCTACATCACTAAATCTAAACTAGTCAGAAGTTGCCGCACAATGCTCAGGGTATTATATTCGCAGAACCGAGCCACACTATGTTGGGTTCCTGAAAGCTGTGATAAAGAGGATAACCAAAGTGCCAACGTACTAGCAGATTTTCCGGTAAATGATGTAGTTGAAGGCATTATCACCACCAATGGCTGTGGCTAAGAGAATTATTCTCGATAAAATCATCAATATGGCCGACCTAAGATGGCTGATGGCTTAACTGCCGAGCTATTCAAAGCAGCAGGGGATGACTTTGTTAGAAGCATACACCAACTCATTTGCAAAATATGATCGGATGAAAGCATGCCCGATAAATGGAATCTCAGCATTGTTTCCCCGATCCCCAAGAAAGGAGACCCTTTAAACTGCGCAATTATAGAGAAATAAATCTCCTCAACGTCGCCTTCAAGATCTTATCTGCTGTTCTGTGTGAACGCTTAAAACCTTTTGTCAGCAATCTGATTGGTTCATATCAGTGTGGTTTTAGGTCAGGAAAGTCACTATCGACCAAATTTTCACACCACGGCAGATCTTGGAAAAAACCCAGAAATTTCAAATCGATACTCACCACCTTTTTATCGATTTCAAGGCCGCCTATGACAGCATCTATAGAGAACAGTTATATAGAGCTATATCTACATTTGGCATCCCTGCCAAACTCGTCCGGTTGTGCAAAATGACGATGGAGAATGCACGCTGCTCCATAAACGTCGGGTAAGACCTCACCGAGACCTTTGATGCCAAAAAAAAGATTCAGACAGGGCGAAGCGCTGTCATGAGTTTTCTCCAACATCGTTCTTAAAAGAATTGTGCAGAACTCACACGCCAGAGACACAATCTTTCAAAAGTCCGTGACACTGCTCGCCGCTGATATTGACATAATGGGAAGCACAAAGTGTGATGTCAGTAGTGCTTTTGTGAGCATTGAGACGGAAGCGGCTAAGATGAGTTTAAACGTTAATGAGCGCAAAACAAAGTATATGCTGTCAACAAAAAGAATAACACCGACGCCTCGAACAGAACATCGCCATCGACAGTTATAACTTTGAGGTAGTTAAGATGGTTGGCCCAACTAAGATGGTTGGCTCATGTAGAGCGGATGGACAACAATGCTCCGGCCCGGAGGCCTTCAGCCTTCCTTTCGTTTTCCTCAAGGAGGTCAAGATCTGGTTCACTTTTCTTTTTATCATTCAGCACTAGGCACCATATAATACAACTGGCCAGATCAATGTAGGACATCACTGGGGTACTTCGTGCCAGGAGTTTGGAACTCCTGAATAAATGTTCAGGTTTGGCCTCATTTCGTTTGGCTTTATTTCACGGCACCAGAGGAATATCTTACTAATTGTGCGCTTGTATCCGTAATCATTTCAACCCATTCCAAATACCAAGTAAGTGAATTCAATTCTCAAAGCTGGAATCAAAATATCACTTGTATATATGTATGTATGTTTGCAGATTCAGTTATTATTTCAGACTAAACAAAGAAGCATTCTTGCACATTCTAAATGATTTAATCCATTTATTTAGAACAGCGGTGCGCTCTTCGTTCACACCATCAATCTGGATATTGGCTGCTGCTCTTCTTTTACTCTAAATGGTGCTATCAAAAGTGTAGTGGAAATGAATTTTTAATTTAGGTTTATCCCAATCAACAGTTTCGATGATATTGACAGAGGTATTAGAACTTCTGGAAGAAAACGTCTGTACGCACGTTTTCCTTATTATGCACTGAGGACTGACCAGAATCGTGGTTCTCGTCGGTTGAACCACTTTCAACAGCAAAAGGTGGAATCTTAAAAATTTCTGAATGTTACTTCAGTAGACCAATCAACCTTTCATATTGGTGTTTGTTTATAACTTGACTGTTAAATATTTTCTAACATTTTTCAAATATTTGTATTTACCCCGACTTTTCCATTTTTATAATAAAACTAACCTTCTTGCTCTAAAGCAACCACCGTCAACTGCTGAAAAATTGAGATTATGTGATTTTGACAGTTAATGTAACCAATACACAACTGAGCTGTGTATCATAATATAACCAAAATGTTTAGACAAATACATAGGCAACCAAAAATGTTCAGTTGTCTCGTATTGACAGACTCTGACTAGGGTTCCAGATGACATCAGCGTATTCTAAGTTGGATCTTACTAGAGCAGTATATAAAGAGACAAAAGTGTAGGGGTCTGAAAAGTCGGTGGAGTTTCTTTTAATGAACCCTAACATGAAATTAGCTTTAGTAACAATAGCATCAATATGAGGAGAAAACGAAAATTTCGAGTCAAAAAGGACACCTAGATCATTATTTTTTATCTTTCTCTGAAGAGGAGTGGATCCAAGAGAATAAGCAAACTTATAAGTAAATAGTTTCCTAGATAGGGAAATGATGAAGCATTTTTTAACATTGAGATTTAAACAGTTTAACATACACCAACGACATAAATTATCAAGATACTTTTGGAGCTTCAGGCAGTCATCAGTACATGTTACCTTGGAGTATAATTTAAGATCACCAGCATATACGAGACATTGGCAAAATTGAATATAATTAACAATGTCTTTGATGAAAATGATGAAAAGCAATGGGCCAAGGTGACTACCCTGCGGCATACCCGATGTACATTCAATTGACCTAGAGGAAAATTCCTCAATTTTGACTTTCAGGATCCTTCCAATTAGGAAGAAAGAAATCCATCGAAGTATGCTTGAATGAATTCCAAAGGCTTCAAGTTTTAAAATTAGAATTTTGTGGCTTACGGAGTCAAAAGCTTTGCTAAAATCTGTGTAAATAGCGGCCACCCGACTTTTATTTTCGATAGCATTAACTACGAACGAAGAAAAGCAGTCCAAGTTAGTAATAGTTGACCTTCCCGAAATAAAGCCATATTGAACATCACTAATAGGTATGCTCTTTTATCAAGAAATCAAGCTTGTTTTTATGATGCTTTCAAGAAGCTTAGAAATTGCAGATAATTTGCAAATACCCCTGTAGTTTTGGATATCGTTTTTGATCCAGATTTAAAAAGAAGACTTCCATTGATCTAAACATATCCCGGACGACAGTGATGCATTGAAGATAATTAGAAGTGGTAAGCAAAGGGAATTAGAGCATCTTCTTAAGATTATGGCACGAATACCATCAACTCCTGAATTTGAATTAGGCTTAAGGCAGTTAAGTGCATTTAAAACATCAGAATATGCTAAATTTATGGAACCAATATCTACCTTAGGGGATATACAAGGAGGTTGGATATAGTTTGGTTGTGCGTTGCAATAAACCGACTCAAAAAACTGTGCAAAGAGATCGAGAGTTTTATTAACATTAGTAGACTCGACTCCTTTCAAATTCATTGAATTAGGGATATTTCCATTTAGAATTAATAAAAGATCAGAAACGCTTCGATCACCTTTCAAATTGAGCTCAACATTCAACATATAATTCCTCTGTGAGAATTTGCTAAGATTGGTAAAATCTTTACGTACATAGTTTCAAAAAATGATTTTTGTTATCCTGGATGTTTGATTTCTTAAACTTGGTGTATACACTTGGAATAGACTTTATTTTTAAAATTTTTTAGATGTGCCAATTTTGCACTATACCATAGAGGTTTGGATACATTCTTTTTGGTTTTCTGTGGCACAAATAGACAAAAAGCTTTTTTCAAAGCGATTGTGCATATTCAACTAATTTAAATTTTGAAACTTTTGAAGTTACGAGATAATTATCAAGTTCAATGAAATTAGCTTTTATAAAGTTAAAGGAACTATTATTGTTATTAATATCAATTTTCAAATAACTGTACAAATGTAATTCAATATATAATTCTTTATGATGAATCGAATTATTTAACAAAGAATAAGGAAGACTATCATAGACAAATGCCTTTAGTTCATCATATGAATACTAGATCAAGAATTCTGTTCAAATTATTTTCGATTCTATTAACTTGATTTGAATTAAGAGCATATAAATGATCAATAAAAGATATTTCAGGATCTTTAATTAGATTACTGGGAATAATTATATTGTCTATATCTGAGTATGTCCAGTTTACATCTCCCAAATTGAAATCGCCTAATAAACAAACTTTTTGAATATTATTATTTAACATAGTCAATGTTAACCAAATGTTTGTCATACAAATCAATACGGAATATAACTACTGAATGCACCATAATAGGGGCAGTAATTTCATTCATGTTTGCATTAAACTGTACTCTTATTATGAATAATTTTTTTTACGAAATCACTCATAGAACTACTCTTTTCATTTACTTGAATTAAAACGAAGCATCCAAATAATGTCGCTACAAACCTGAAATTGACCTGAAATTATCATGGTATAAAATGATATTTCACTATAGCAAGCTCCAAAATGAGAAACTACTTCTGTAGAGTGTATAACACCGACTGCCCCTGACAAGCTGAATGAGCTATTCAATCTAGATACTGATAACCAAAACTTCCCCCCACTTTAACAAAACGAAATAAGGACAAAATTATCCAAGCTCGAAACCAACAAGGCTGCTAGACAAAGTAACTGTATATGATTTGGGAGAGATCAAATAACCCCAACTTATTTCTAGGATTTGTTCAGACGAGAGCATGTCTGATGCATGGAATCGCAGCATCGTTTGCCCGATCTACTGAATAAGAGACCCTCTGTATTAGGTACAGCAAAAATTACAATGGATCAAATTTTCATATTTCGGGCGATCCTGAAAAATTCTCAAGAAGTCGACCGTTGTTGAACAAGTTTCATTACCAATTTTCAATTATAAGGCACGATGTGACATCATTCTAAAGAGCTCATTTTGACAAGAATTAAGGTCGACAACGACTTACTAAAACCTTTGATGTGAGAAAGGGATTTAGACAAGGACACGCGCTGTCATGTGACTTCTTTAACATCATACTTGCATGAATTGTGCGAAAGGCAACACCAGAGGCACAATCTGTCAAAAGTGCAACTTTTAGTGTACTCCGATGATATTGACATAATTGGGAGAATTCAGTAGGATGTCATCGGTGCGTTTCTTTAGTATTGAAACGGAAGCTGCCAAAAAATAGGTTTACAGGTAAATGAGGGTGAAACCAACCAATTAATGTAACAGCCGATAGCTATGTCTCTGAGGCAGTAAAGAATTTTGCTTGCCTTCGTCCTGCTATCCACTCTGACAATAACTGCTCAGCGGAAATAAAATGAGGAGTAACTTTTACCAATCGCTGTTTCTGTGGGCTGAGAAGTCAATTGAATAGTAAGGACCTATCTTGAACAACTCAGCAGATTTTATACAAAACCTTGATCATCCTACTTTATGACACTGAAGGATGGACTCTATCGTTGGAAAGCGGATGAAAATATCATCGGTCGTTTAGAGAAAAACTCTTCATAAGATGGGGCTTTGGAGAAGGAGTCAGTCGTCTGAGATAGCTAAGATATGTGCAGCGAATGGACACTAGCGCTTCGTAACTCAAAGTCTTCGAAATCAACTCGGATGGACAATGCAGTAGAGAAAGGACTCACTTTAAGCGGTGCGCACAAATAAAAGGGGAGGGGATTTCAGTTAGCTAAAGACCGGGCTAACTGAAGAAGCTGTTTGATTGAGGCCCCAGGTTAAGGTAATTAAACAGATAGATACATTTTAGTTCACACTTAAGGAGTAAAGATAATACAAAGTATGTCACAAGGACAAGGAATATAAACCATTAGCTTTAAATGGGCTACAAGTCGAATGTAAAAGATATTATAATTTAATTTAAATGAAATGAAAATGAAATTAGAACCAAATCTCTTTACTTGACTACACTACAAGGTTTTTGTTACAAATCTTAATCGGACCCCAACTTACCTATACTAAAGACCGATCTGTTTAGCCGTCACTGCATGAAGAAAAAAAATTACAACAAAGAACTTACGCTAGTGGTCTTCCTAGACACAAAAAGAACTTTCAACAACGTGAAATCTGATTCCATAAGACCAGCACTGGACCAACATAGCACAGACCCAGTAATCTCAGACTGGGTTGAATGCATCCTCAAGACGAGACACATCGATTAAGAACTGGAAGACAGCAAAGTATATTCACTGGCCTCTAGAGGAATCCCCAAGTAGGAGACCTATCTCCTTTACTGTAGATACTGTTGGTGAATGGAATTTTAGAGAAACTCGAACATAGTGGAGTTCAAGTTTTTGGATATGCGGACGATTTTGTTATAAAGGCGACAGAGAAATTCCTACACACCATCACCCAACTACCACAATACCCTATATAGATAGGTGAACAGATGTGGATTAAACGTTAAACCCCAAAATTCAGAGGTGGTCCTCTTCACTAACAAGAGATTAATATGGTATTTCACTCCAAATCTCAGATAAGGAGAAATACTTAACTTGTATACTCGACTTAAGAAAGAAAAAAAATCATAAAATATGAAAAGCCATCTATAGCCTTCTATATATGCTGTAAAATCTTTACACACCCGTTCATCAGACCCATTCTATCCTATGGCCTCCAGCAGGTAAGGTCACTTACCTCAAGGGAATTGTCCAGATTCAAAGATTAGCATGCATAGGCGCCATTAGAATTAGAGTGGGCTACTCGTCGGAACCCGAAACTGCACCTATGCAAAACTAGGAAAGTTGGCTTCGGCAAATACCATTTAAGAGACCTGTCAGGAAAGCCACCCTTAACCATCCTAAAATTTATAACAATGCACACACAGCCACGCCTCCTACCTGTGAACTTACCTATCTACAAATTTTGATATGTTTGGCAAAATTCAATAGATTTAAATATATAGTTGGTGATTATAATTATGTAGACAACGAAGAAATGCATACTCGTACATAACGATTGAAAGAGACGGAAAAGCCCCTACGAGTCTGACTACTTCATAGTATATATGTATGTATGTACATACAAGTATATACATAACTACATTTTTAACTCGAATTGGAGTTCATTTTGACATTTTTCTCGCTACACAAGGGGAGGTAGACTCAAGGTATTTCGATATGGTCCATTCAGCCCTTTATTTAGGAAACAGAAAAAATTGGATTAAATAACTCCAGGATCAATTGAATTATTTATGCACATATTCATAATAAGAGCAAGGGTAAATACAAACCAAAACAGTGAATTAAATTGCCTTGCATTGATGCAATGACACCCACCCTCATCATTATAATAAATCCCAACGCAGTTGACTGTCTCCAAACAGAAGGACGACTAAAGCGAGCGTCCCCCAGTTCTGTCAACTCCTCTCAATGACAGTCCACTTCATTAGGAGAATAACAAATAGCATTTTGCCGCAGTCTACAATTTCTGTCCGCTCAATTAAATTTGCATTTTTTTTTATACTATATATTTTCGCTTATCTCGCTTTCTCTCTTTTGTGATTTTCCTTTTTTGAATTTTTAATTTTCCATTGTTGCTGTGTTTTGGGGTCATAAAAAAATTGTTTCCTCGTATTTCCTCATTTTTATGTGAAAAATTGAGTTGAGAGCCCGCCACAGAATTATTAAATGTCCATTTGGCCAACCCTCAACTGCTGATTGTCGATCGCAGATGAACAGTGAAGTTCCATTCGCGTTTCGTTTTTTTAATTTTTGAACAATTTAAATGAATAAAAAATAAAACGCAATTCCATGTCAATAACAAACAAATAAATTTATTTATGACTTCATAGACCGTAAAAATTAAGCCAAAATAAAACAAATATAACCAAACAGCAATAAATTGTCCTATACCATCGATGGATGCGTACATACCAACGTACTCGTACTTATACATACGCACTACGTCAATGCAAAGCATAAACATGGCAAAAATTCAGCCACAACCAAATCACTATTCAGTCCATTTAAAATTGGCGGCAATTCATCCTGATACTCATACCCATCGGCTATAGAGGTTTGGTTATATCGTACACTGGGGGCGAAAAGTGTTGGTGATTTCCATAGACGATCATGAGTTAAAAGCTTTGTTTAATGAATTCTAGAACAGAGTAGAACAGGATCAGAACAGTTTCGTGAAAAACTTCAGACAAGTTAGAACAGTCAGTCATACGTCAAATGAAGTTGTCAAAACAAATTGTGATTAACTTTTCGTTTGTTTACATCGGGAAAATTAAAATATTTTGAAATGGAAAAAGAAAACAATTCTGCTTCGGTAATATTTAAAAGTGATACGGACTCGGAAAGTGTTTTGTCGACGGATTCTTCTTCGGATTCATGTAGTGTAACCATGGCCAATGTCATAACTTTCTCATTGGGCAAACTAAATAGAAATTGTATCGAACGGTATTTGGAAGATGCTGTTCCAACATATGTACATATGTACATATACGGAAAAATAATTCGTCACTCATTTTCGTATAAGCAGTAAACTATACAAACGATTGGTGGAAAATTTGTCCACGTCGGAGAGTACGTCAAATTGGAAGGCAGGAAAACGTATTCAGTCGAAATACATTTGGCTCTTTTCCTTTATTTTGCGGGATATGAGGCTTGTTCCTACAGAGACATAGCAGACAAATTCAACCTTGCTCTTGGGACAGTCTGTTTTATTATTCGCAAAATAATTTACTTTATCAGCAGATGTTATCAACTTCTTCATAACGAAAGGTATTAATAGAAAAGAAGTTAAAGTTAAAAGCAGTGATGATCTGTCATCGGATCATACACCTGTAATCCTAGCAGTCAATGGTTTATCGATAGAACAGATAAAAACCCACGACTAACAGACAAAAGAACGAACTGGTGTAAATTCAGAGAACTGCTCGAAGGTTTCATTAACCTTAAGGCCCCATTAGAACATATTGACATTTAAACAGAACAATTCATTGCCGATGTGCAACAAGCAGCAGAAGATAGCACACCGACTTTTCAACAAAAAAAACAAGCTTCGGTGAAATACCCCACAGAAATTAAGCAACTTATACTTGAAAAGAGAAGAGCTCGTAGAAAATGGCAAGCGACAAGATATCCTAGCGATAAAACCATTTTTAATAGACTGAATAATAGGCTTAAAAAAACTATTACTGAATTCAAAAATGATTCTCTAGCTAAATACCTATGTAATCTAACGGCTGACAAAGTCACGGACTATTCCCTTTGGAAGGCTGCTAAACGTTTAAAGAGACCTCAAGCGCAAGATCCCCCATTTGAGTTGAAAACATCTGATGGGAAATGGATCGGCGATCCAAAAGAAAAGGTTAAACTCTTTTGTCAGCACCTTTCCAATGTCTTCAAACCGTTTCCGCCTAGTATAGTCAATGAAGATCTTGATTTCTATAGCAGAGTAGATGAAAAGGAAATTCCTTATGTTTCGTTTAGAGAGATCGAGACATGTATCCATAAACTAAATAATAGAAAATCACCACGTTATGATCTTATAACTGCTCAAATCTTGAAGGAACTACCTCCAACTGCATTGTTGAAACTCAAGCTTATAATTAATGCTTCCTTTAAACAAAGGTATGTCCCACATCACTGGAAGATAGCAGTAATTATTGTTATTCCCAAACAAGGTAAGCCTTTATCAGAAGTTACCTCATATAGGGCAATCTCACTTTTACCGTTATTTTCAAAACTTTTCGAGAAACTCCTTCTTAAAGGGTTAGACACAATTATAGAGCTTATCCCTACACAACAATTCGGGTTCAGGAATAAACACTCGACGATAGACCAGGTGCATCGTATAACTAATGTTATAGAAAAGGCACTGGAAGAGAAACAAATTTGTTCTGCAATATTCTTAGACGTTGCACAGGCTTTTGATAAAGTTTGGCATAAGGGTTTAGAGTACAAACTTCATAGGGACCTACCTAGACAGTACTATGAGATCCTTAAATCCTATATATAGGTAATAGATTCTTTAGAGTTCGTTATGGCTCAGCATATTCTGAACTTAAAGAAATACAAGCAGGTGTTCCAAAGGTAAGTGTTCTAGGACCCACCCTGTATTTATTATATACGAGTGATATACCGCATGCGAGTGATACCATGATAACCACATTTGCAGACGACACTGCTCTTCTATCAACAGACGGATGTGTGGCTAAAGCTACAGAAAAGCTACAAAATTCAATTAACGAGATACGTGATTGGACTCAGCGATGGCGAATTAAACTTAATGAGTCAAAGTCCATCCATATCAATTTTACAAATAAAAAAATAACGAATCTTCCCGTGATTATTAATAATCAAATAGTTCCTTACTCTAACACAGCTAAGTATCTCGGTATGAATCTGGATGCTAAACTGAAATGGAAGGAACATGTGAAAAAGAAAGTAGAAGATCTAAATATTAGATTTAGAAAACTTTATTGGTTGTTAGGATATAACTCAGAACTGTCCATTGAGAATAAAATCCTATTATACAATCAGATATTAAAACCCGTTTGGACTTATGGTATCCAATTATGGGGTTGCACAAAGAAAACAAATGTACACATGTTGCAAACATTACAAAATAAGGTCCTTCGGGGAATAGTGAAAGCTACATTTCATACATTTCATTTTCTTCTTTTTTTGTAGGAGTTATAGACGGCACACGCATTAGAATCGACCCCCTTAGGTGTGGGAAAAATAGATAGAAAAAATGTTATAAGTATCTGCTTGCAAGGAATATGCGACGAAAACAGAAAGTTCATAGAAATGTTCGTTGAACATCCAGGTTCTGTCTATGACAACCGAGTCTATGAAAATTCAACGATCTATCCTCAACTGCCTACTAGATGCGGACGTTTTTTTTATCTTAGGAGATCCGGCTTATGACAACACCATACCATGAATGAACATTTATTCGGTACACTCAAGCAACGATTTCGACAATTCTATTATTGCAAGTTGAGAGGATTGAAAAAATTATGCTACTTTCTACGAGCTTGCGTTGTTTTGCACTATTTGTGTAATGACGATGAGCTTCCCTTTAAAACTGTGTTATACAGGAGAACATTGAGGATAACAACCGATCTGAGCAGGAAGAGGCTTCAGTCGACGAAACATACTTTGCGAAGAAGTTTTTAATCATTTTATTTAATACACAAATGTTATGAAATTACTTTTATTCTTAATTTTTTCTTTATTTATTTTATAAACACAAATGAAGTTAAAATGGGAGTCGGACAGGATCCCGAAAAACAAAATTTTTCAGGATTTTGGATTTTCGGGATTTTGTCCCCAACTGTTTGAAAATATAACATCAAAGCTTTTCGGCGATTTTGCTCCTCGGCGATTTTGCTAACTTGATCAACACTACCCTGAGCAACCGTCAACAAGTATTAGTTCTATTATTGGATTTCCGCAAAGCTTTTGATACCCTGGAACACAAAAAACGTATTGATGCTTTAGGAAGAATGGGAATTAGAGGAAAGTTATTGGACTGGCTACTAAACTACCTTAAAGATAGAACGTTTCGGGTAAAAATTTACAATTTAGCAGTGAACAACGTTGAACAGTGAATATGAAGTGTTACATGGGGTTAGATCCTCAAGGATCTAAGCATGGCCCTCTACTCTTTATATTATACACGAACGAAATGCTAACGTGTATCAAAGAAAGTACTTTCTGTGGCAATCGTGGTATGCCGCCCATCGTGGTATGCCGCCCATCACTAGAAGAAGCAGCAAGTGTGATGCAATCCGAATTCAACGCTGTAGGAAGATGGTGTCATGAGAATGGACTGGTGATTAACGAATCGAAGACCAAACTGATGCATACTCGAAGTCCCTATCGAAGTCCAATGTACCCAGATTCGCCCATCATCCTAAAAAGCTTTAGATGCGCCAATTCGCAAAGCTGCAAAAACATCGATTTAGTAAACACATATAAGTATCTAGGTGTCACCATAGATTGCCATTTTCTGTGGGAGCCGCATGTAAATGACCTGCGGAACAGGCTGCGGGGATCTCTGTTCGCTCTGTCCGATCTGCAGTACAAATCCCCGACTTGCGTACAAAAACAAGTATATTACGCTCTCATCGAATCGAGGTTGAGGTACGGCGTACTTGCATGGGGAGGAGCGTCGCAAACACATATCGAGAAACTACAAAATATCCAAGACAGGGTTGTCAGGCTACTCGCAGGAAGAAATGGCACCACAGAAGTAAAAGTCCTCACAGTAAAACAGATATTCGAGATGAGTGCTGCGCTAGAATATTATGACGATCCAAACTTGCGGATCCCAATAAACCATCGATTTGAAACGCGCAGGAGAGCAGAAGGACTATACCACCAATCATCAACGAGTACGGCCCAAGCAATTGATGTATACTATTCCCAGAATTTTAAACACTCTACCCATCAACTTAAGAAATATTGCACAACCTAACGCTAGAAAAAGAAAACTAAAAAGATATTTTTTAGAGTCAATAACCTAATATCCTTAATATCTCAATCGTTTAAATCTTTCTTTTAGTGAAATTGTTTTTTTCTTATATCCAAAATAATCTTGAATTCCTAATACAGTTGTTTCTTTTTTCCTTTTTTTGTTCCTTTTATCGATACAATAATTTTTTATAAAGTATATAAAAAATGAATTTGCAAGCATACACACATTATACATTATGATGATTGAAACGAAATAATTAAACAATCTTGTAACCAACCTCCTGCAGAAAAGCCACATGGCCTCGCAGGTCTGAAAAATTGTTAAAATTGTTAAGTTGTTGTTAAATTCAATAAATTCAATTCAATTCAATAAATTTATCATTTTGCGTTTTGATTAAAACTGCCAAAAGTTTTTTTTTTGCTCCCTGGTTTTCCGAAGCTCTTCCGTTTGCGCTTGGTATGCCTCCAGTTTCTCGTTTTGATGTTCCCGTCTGTAGCGACTTTTCTGGGCAAATTGTTCTCTCCACTTAGATAATTCTTCCGCAATCGTGTTTGCTCGTTTTAGTTTTTTTTTTGCTGGGGATCCTCAGTAGAGGATGAATCCATTCCCGAAGTCTTTGCATTTTCCACTAGGCTTGGTACTCTCTAAAGAAGAGAGAGAAACGAAGAACGGACGGACATGGTTCGTTCGTACCCGCTATTGATGCTGATCATGAATCTTTATATACTTTATAAGGTCTATTTCGATTATTTCTCTATACTACAAACTAACTTTAAAGAAATTGTACTTTATTTTCGTTGCTCTATCATTGCCTGTTATCTTATTTTGGCGGAGCTCCCCTTTAAACGACTTCTCCAAACTTTTCCATTTGCCTTCAATTTGATAGGAATGAAGCGCCGCCGTGCTGACTCTTACTTTTTGATATTGCAACCCAGAGTTTTTGCTTAGTTTTCAGAGCCATTTATATTTCCCCAAATTAGGATAAAGCTCCTTATATATCGATATGAGGAGTTGGCAGTCTTCATCCAGCCATACTGGCTTCTGCCATTCATTCCTCTTGCGCCTGGGCAGATGTTGATGGTTGGGAAATATCATTCCCCCTTATTATTGGCACTATAGGAACGAAATCCTGTTCTTCGCTCAATGTAGAACTAAAAATTCGATTTCGAAAATCCTCATCTGAAAGCATAATTCCATGACAAAAATTTTTAGGTACATACATACTCATTCTGTTCTATATTGCGCCGCGTATTTGGCGAACAGTTTATACAACGGACTTCCCCTCCTCCGACGTTAAGGTTAATTGATGCATTTTTTTTCTTATTGAATCAATTCAAATAAATAAAAACTTTTATTTAATAAGTAAAATTGTAGGGGGCTTTTGTTGGTTACCAGTTGGCATGAAAATCGCTGGACAGATTTCGATGGAACTTTTTTTTCGGTATGTCGTTTTTTGCCCAGCATACTTTTTTGGAGCGTTTTTAACCGTATTTTATTCTTCCTCATTTTACTGACTTCACACTTTTAGTACTTTTACTACTGCTCAATTATGAAGTTGCCAAAACAAATTGTTGTTAACTTTTCGTTTGTTTACATCTGAAAAATTTAAATATTTTGAAATTTTGCAAATGAATTAATTAAAAATAATCTATCGATAGTATTATTTAAAATAAATAAAAACGTATCTGAAATAAAATTTACCACAAGACTTAACAAATTAATGACAACAAAACCATTACAGCTTATTTTGACAGTTTTTACGAATCTGTTCTAACTAAAAAATAAATGCAGAAAATCCTATTCTAAACTATTCTAGAATAACCTTATTGACCAAGAAGATCAGTTTAGAACAGAAAATTCGTCATTGAACACCAAAAAGTTGTACTTTTCTGTTCCGAACAGTCCAGAACAAGTTAATTGAACACAGCTAAAGATAAATGAATGTCTTCCGTGTATATATAACACGGTGTCTTCACGAGCAATATTTCATAGCTTACAATCTGTCACTTTTCATAGAAAGAAAGAAATATAGTGAGCCATCAAATATAGGATGGCCATTTCATAGCTTACTATAATTCGTGAAAATATTGCAGAGTAAAGCATTTCGATGTGTTATCGCATTAGATGCATTAAATAAATTGACAAAATTGAAAAAAAAACGCAGAAACGTTTTTAAGTTCCATAAACACTCGAATTGGCGATGGTTGTTAACAAATATAATAATCTTATCCATTCTCCACTTAGTCATCACGAAAAAACCAAACATCAAACACCAAATGACAGCGCATAGCATAATATCCATAGCAAGCTATGAGCTCAGTAATACATAGAAAGCCATTTTTCATAGAATACTATTTGTGGTCTCCACAAGCAATTTTCATAGAATGCCATATTGCAAGCTATGAAAAATTGCTCGTGGAGACACCGTGTAAGCCATCAAATTTAGGGTGGGCATTTCATAGCATACTATTTCATTTGTAAAAATAAGAAGAGAGTGTATCGTTATGTGCTCGTATTAGAGGCATTAAAAGAATGATAGAATTCCAAGAAGAACCGCAAAAAAGAAAACATACATACGTTTTGGGTGAATCCGTTTTTGGAAAACTACACAATTTGGAGAAACATTTATTGAAAGACATTTTGTAGGACGATGATAAAGAGTATCGTAACTTCTGCAGAATGACTATTCACAAGTTTGAAGAGGTTCTCACACTGGTAAGATGAAATTTTAAGTTTATGTACAGTAACTTAATTTTTATTTCCAAAAACAGGTGGATAACAACATTAGAAAAGACACTGTTATGCGTTATGTAATCACTTCAAGAGTACGGCTTGCAATAACTTTGAGGTACATTGCTACTGGTGATTCGTACAGGTCGCTTGAGTTTTTCTCTCATATTTCCCGCAAAACAGTATATAAATTTCTGCCAGAAGTACTGAATGCCAGCAATGGAATGCTAATATACATACATATGTACATATAAACGTAGTTTGTTGTCGATTTACTTGTAATTATTATTCTATTCAGTTATCTCTAGACACCTACCACAGAAGATTAATGGTCTGCAATTGCCAAAGATTTTGCTGCTTTTTAGGACACTTTAGGTGCTGTTGATGGAAAGCATATACGGATCAAAGCTCCACCAAATTTGGGATCCAATTATTCAACTACATCAACTACAAGGGGTTCCTCAGCATTGTCTTATTTGCAGTCGTTAATGCTTGTAGTAAATTTACCTGTATCGATGTAGGTGGTAACGTAGGAGCATCCGATGTTGTAGTGCTAAAAAACTAGCTTGTACCGCGAATCATCCCATCTCCAAGGCCTTTAAAGGGTCAACACGAGAAAACGCCATTTTATTTCATTGGTGATGATATTTTTGGCTTGGATCGAAACTTTATGAAGGGCTATGAGGAAGGGCAGAAATAGCAATTTAAGTACATCACAGGAAATTTTCAACTATCGCTTAAGTCGAGCACGGTTAACAGTAAAAATGACTTCTGACAGGCTTGCATCTCGGTTCAGGATTTTCATCGTCCTGTAGCAATAGGCCTGGATAGTAGCATCGATCTGGTGAGAGCAAGTTGTGTGTAACACAACTACCTGTCTCAAAACAAACAGGCACCAGATACCGCTGATCAAGTTAACCAAATAATTAATTTGCCTGAAACAATAACACCATTGTCTGCCCAGAATCACAATAGATATAAATATGCATGTGGAATAAGGGATATTGTTAGAGAATATTTTGTGACGGATGGTGATGTTTCATATCAATGGAATAAAATTAAAAAACAAACCATATCATAATTTTTTTTTAATTCATGTTTATTTTAAACGCTTAGAATAAAAGAAAATATGAAAAATAAAAAAGTATGAAATGTTTGTAAGTGAATATATGTATGTATGTATGTATGTATATATGGAAAAAAAAAAAAAAAAAACTAATATTTAATCGTCGTTATCACATTGAATGTCTGCATCGAATAATGCTGTGTATAACCTTTCCATCGCACTACTAATATACATAGATACACCTCATACATATATTGTCTCCGCCGATGTCCCCGATTTCTTTGTTCGTCCACTTTTTTCCACAACGTAGGCTATTCGCAAATGTTTAATTTTTTTTAACTCTGCAACTTCCTTTTCACTTTCTCTTGCCAATTGCACCCAAGCATTTTTTTTTAAATCAAGTCTTTTGTATTCGGCATTTTTGAAATTCCACAAACACTCGAATTGTCGATAATTATTAATTATTTCATCCATTCGCCACTCAGCCATCGCGAAAAAAAAAATGCAAAAGTCAAACAAAAAATTAAAGCTCATAGAATACTATCAATAGCAAGCAATAAACAATAAACTCTACTAGCAATTTTCATAGGCGTTTTTCTTTTTCAGTTCAGAACAGAGCCTGAACATGTCGAGCGCGCTCTGAACACACTGATTTATTTAAGAAACACGATTGAGCAGTACCTGTCATATGACTGCAAAATTAAACGAACATTCATGCTTTTGTCTTCTTAAACACTGAAATAGCGTTTATACACAAATAAAGTATTTATTTAATTATTAACTGCTAATAGTTAATTAAAAACAAAGCCTCGAAGTCCATTTCAAATGTTTTCGATTTTGTTTTCTCATTGCTTTACGGCATGTTAAACGTCAAATTTACCATGCCCGGGTTTTGCTCAGGATGCTCAATCAATTTATGCTGAGCTGATAGAGCGCGCTCTGCACGAAAAAAGAAACATGAATTGAGTGCTCTAAGCGCTCTGAACTAAAAAATAAAAACAAACTTTTTTTTGACAACTCAGGCTCTGCTCTGAACTAAAAAAGAAAAACGACTATTGCAAGCTATGAAAAATTGCTCGTGGACACACCGTGATACACTACACAAACCTACTTGCGCAAACATGTGCTTGTGCAGCCATATATGACTTTCGCTCTACACACTACGCATACATTTTGCACCAACATCATTTGCCGTCACCATCAAGTTGTCGAAGCGATCGGATCAATTTGGTATCGCAATTCTAATCACTGTGGCAGTAAAAAATAGTTTTCTAAAGTGCGACTTTATTCACAAACAGGGATTCCGTTTGAAAAAGATAGAACATAAATTATTAACATATATTGTTCTATTAATTAATAAGATATTACGTATTTAATATCAAATACTATAAAATCGCAAAAGCTAGGCTACAACAGTATTTAATATCAAATACTATAAAATCGCAAAAGCTAGGCTACAACAGTCGTTGAAATTTCTCCAAAACTCAGTTGTAGAAAATTGAAATTCCTTATGGTCTGTAAGTGTGAGAAAGGGGGTTAATATCGAATTTTCCGTCATTAAAAGGTGATTACACAGCCCTAACTCAATAATGGCTTATCCAAATTCAAAACGAAAGAAAAATGTTTTTGGTAAAGTTATCTCCGATTCATTATAGCTATAAATCATCTTTCTGTGTTGTTCTGAAGCTGAGCAATCCTCAAAATAATTCATAAAACCATGCCAACAATTTTGCCAATTTTTCTAGGAGCTCGCGCCTATCCACATTCAATAAGAGAAGACGAAGAAGGTAATAAGAATAAACAACTGCAAATAAACGTAAAGCTGACGCCACTGGCAAAAAGGGCAATATGAAGCTGGATAAAATGAAGCAACGGAGACTCAATGGTATAGTCATCGAGACGAAGGAGGATCTGTCTTACGCAATGCAGGAGGAGCCAAATAAGGAGGCAGAACAACTGAGTTGAAGAGTGTTATTAGAAAGGAATTGGGGGAGTAAGCAAGTGTAAGAACCCTCACGCAGAGCACTACCATCAAAACAGGGCATCTGCGAGGCAATTAAAGCTCAATTTGGTCTCAATCGTAGACATAGTATGCCTGTGGAAGACAGACGGGCGAGTAATGCAAGTAAGTTGTTGAAAAAGAAAAGATTTACAATTGACTGGGTCTACTTAAAAGGAGCTTTAAATGTCTAGAGTTTGTGCACCTAGCCAAGCAGTATAAAAATGGGGAGCATCACTCCAAGCTATGCAGGAGGTGTGGAACAGAAGCACTAAATGGTATTTTAGACAAAAAGCTGGTCAAAAATCAGAATCGCGAACTTTAACGTATGGAGCTGGCGTTGAGTCCCGAAACAGTTACTTAGGTAGGTAGGTAGGTTGGGGGGTGACTGCGCTGATAAAGTGTGCAGCATCATTCGGATCTCAACGGATCCATTGTGTTTCCCGGTGTGAGATACCTGAAATAAAAACAAGGCTATTTTACCAAAACTTAATCCATGTCGGAAGCGGCCCTCTTATACCATCCGGTTTTCGTGATAAATTTTAGGGTGGTTATAGGTGGCGTGTTAGCTCGTTCGCTGGGGTCGTTAAAAGATACCTTTCCCAGGGTCGAGTATTTTGTTCTGTTGAGGCTTGGGCATTCACAGAGCAAATGTGTGCGTCTTCCTCTACTTCCGGGTCGCCACAGCCTCTACATATGTAGGTCGGTGGTGCTAATTCTCATTCTTCAAAGATGGGCCGCCATTGAATTGTGGCCTGCGAGGATACCTATGAGGAGGCTCGGCTGTGGTCTATTCAGCGATAGGAGTTCCCTAGTCCTTCTTCTGTTGTATTGTGCCCAAAGCCTTCTCGAGACGCGGCATGAGGAGAGTGTTCGCCACCTTATGTTGCCCATGTTGAGAAACTCCAGGGTGATTTTGGACATGAGGAGGCTACTGGGCGTTAGGACTGAGTGATCTACTGCTAGGTCTTTTAATTCTGATCCTGATTTTCTCGCTAGCTCATCGGCCATTTCATTCCCGTAGAGGCCTATGTGCCCCGGAATCCAGTATAGCGTGATGTTGTGCTTTGAGCTGAGCGATTTGAGTTTGTCTTTGCATCTATTGACCAATTTAGGCCCCGGCAGGCCTCGGTTATACTATAAACTTCCGCCTGAAACACACTAGCGTGGTTGGGAAGTTTCAAGGACCGGGCAATTGGAAAATTCCGAATTAATTGTCTTTCCACATCCGAGTTTGTCGAAGGCGTAGGGCGCCTCCAGAACAGAATGGAACTTTCCTTTCACTGCAGAAGTTTTTCCAGGCTGATCTCTTTGGGTATATTGTTCTATTTTTGAATCTTCCTTTACTTTCTTTTTGGCTACGTTGTACAGCCTTCTCGCTTCTTTCCGTAGAGACGCCAGTTCGTTGAACCACCAAATAGGGTTCTTTTGTTTCTTGCTTTTAGATAACGGGCAGGATTTTGAGAAGGCGCTTTGAAAGGCTGTAGTAAACCGCTTTACTTCTGATTCAATCTCAATGGAATTGGCCGGGTGGTTGGATTGTGGCGTTAAGATCGCGCTATTTCATTTTTGAAGCAGACCCAGTCCGTCCTCTTGGGATTACGGCAAGGCTTTGGGGTGGGTGCCTTTCGTCAATCATGAATTTAATTATGCGGTGGTCTGAGGAGACTGTGGTGGAGACTTCCTAGTTGAAGATGTTTACTGATTTTGTGTTGGTGGACAGTGTGATGTCAATAACATCTTCTCTATTTTTAGTAACAAAAGTGGATTCAGACCCTCTATTCACTACAAACAGATTGTACGCAATAATGAACTCTAACAAAGACTCACCTATCTGGTGAGTACTGCTGCCCCATTGGGCATGGTGGGAGTTCGCGTTACAACCGATCAGCAGGTCCCATCCATTGTCGGCCGTTTCCGTAACCAGGTTCACTAGGGATTCGGTAGGTGGTGACGAGGAACTGTCGAATGGCAGGTACACTAACGCGATGATGAGTGCCTTGTTGTTGGCCCTCTCAAGTTTGGTAGTCGTCTGGTCGTTATTGCAGGTCCGTTGCTTACTAGTCGTTAGGCCCTTCTCGAAAAAAGATTTCAAAGTCTTTGGAGGTTATATCGGAGATCTTGTTGTTTGAGATCCACGGTTCCTGTATGAGGGCAGTGTCTATGTTGTTGTCCGTAACATATGTTACGAAGTTGGCGCTGGCCAGCTTACTGTTATGAAGGTTGATTTGTATCAGCTTCATCATCATCATCACAGTTTGCTGGTGATGCATCCGTATGGTATGGATCTTAGGGTTAAGTCCTCTGAGGAATTGTTCCAGACGTTCCTTGGAGATGAGCGGCCCGGAATATGTATACTAGCTTTGGGTCTTGTTGGTAAATCTTTATTTCTGTGCTACTGTAAGACGAATTGTTTTCCATGGCGTCTCCATTTTGCCTATCTCCTCTATGCCATATTAAGGTGTACTCGTTTTGGCACGAGAGTATGCGGAAGCCTTTGAGGTTGGAGAGCAGTCCAAACAATGCACAGTCCAAACTTGTTGCACAGGGCTGTGGAGATGCGGTCCATGAGTGCAGTCTCAACAAAGGCCCATTGCTCGTCATTTAGCTTAACCTCTGGATTGTTGGCGTCGACGACTGCAACTTGGAGGTGTTCCGTAGCAGTATTTGCTACATGGACCGCAGGACTAGAAGTCCTTGGCTTTTTTCTCTCGGTTGTTGGCGGGGTAGTTAAGTCGTCGTTCCTGCCCCGTTTGGTAATGCCGTCTGACCCGGATTGTTTATTTGCGGTGGATGAGAAGGGTTTGGATTCCTCCGTGAACCCTAATTTTGAGCCTGTCTTTGCTTCACGGCTGGATCGTTTTTCTGAGCTGGTGGGAGTATTGTTTTTGCTTTTATCGGTTTAGTTTGTTTTATTGTTTTGGTTAAGGAGTTAATTTTTGGATCCCACGAGTAGCTAGGGAAATTGGTCGATCTGCACAGAGCACCGCATTATACAGATAAGGCTAAATAGAAGCAGTTACGAAGTGTCCCTCTGAGAAATTATCCGAATTCGCAAATATCATTAACAGTTTCAAGATTGTTTACAATCGAAAATGGCTCGCGTGTAACAGTACAGAAAGCCGTTTTTTGTCAATAAAGAAGTTTTTTTTTTACCTACTTCGTCAGTTCCTACATACATATACGAAAGAGCGACCGAAATTCGGGAAATCGAGTAACCGTTCAAAGCGGTGAAAAACAGTGGATCTTCGAAAGAACGCTCCTGTTGATGAACTGACATATGCTGCGCAAATGAGTCGGCAATAAAGATATGGCTAGAGCAATTCAAAACGTAACAGTCTCCGAGCAGAGGGACAAAAATTCGCAAAGCAGTTTCTGCTGATAGTCAATGTACTACCACAAAAAAATATATTCCCCCGAAGAAGCTTTGGCAATATTTGTGGAAGCCAACTTATCCATGAATCAGTACGAAATTATACAGCATGCCAACAAGGATGTATATCCCTGTTATAAGTATGTGCAAAAAGCTAAACAAAGTTATCCGGCACGGATTGTCCACGAAACTTATGCTGCTGTGGGAACCTCTCGTCTGTGTGAGATTTGACTGACTGGACGAGGGCGGCAATGCAAAGTTATAGGGCGACTTTTGTCGATCTGAACATTCAGTCTACAATCATCGCTTCGGGTAAAGGTTAGAAAATATCCGAGATAAACATGCCTATCATAATAGACAGCCAGATGATCGAAGCGCGTTTGTTGGTGGTGATCGTGCCGAACTCTCTTTCATTGACCAAGTTTAGACAATTTTTAAGTCTTCTGTTAGAAACTCATTTTCCATGTAACCAAATAACGATTCAGTCACCTACACAGACTGAGCTTGATCCAAGTCCCTTAACTTGGCATATTGGTAACATGCTCTGACATCATTTGGTAGTTTCAAATCGCATGGTATCGATGCGATATGATTTAGAGATTACATTGATCATTGCGCTTTCGTTCATCTCCCTGAGCACGGAGTTGTTCTCTGTACGAAAAGGATGTTTGTGACTCAGTCAGTACTATCCATATCTCCAATAAAGCGAAACATCGGGAGTAATCCTGAATAAACAATTTCTTAAGAAAAAAGTCTGTCAACTTGAAGACATCCAAGATGCTATCAATGAGAGGCTTATCAACGAAAAATGTCCTTTGAAATCATGCTACTAGATATTTGGTTTGGAGGCTTATGCCTCGGTTGTGTGGTGGAGGGGCGCTTGCGGAAGTATGTGACCGCCTTTTGCACTAAACTTCAAAGAATTGCCTGTATTGACTGCATGGGAACTTTTGTTGAGAATGGATGGTTATGCTCTAGGTGCTCTGGTTGATGTACATCCCCTTATATCATGGGCTATACTATCAAAGAAATCTACCGTCTTAGATGGGGTGACTTTGGTATCATTCGCATTGGAGTTTCGATGACGTAGAAACTTCAGCTGCTGTGCAAATTTAAAGTCGACTTTCCTTGCGTTCAGTACTGGCTTCGGCCAGACTCAGCTAAGTTGAGCAAGAGGGCAAAGCAGGTGTCTTTGTGGTGAACGACAACACTAATCTTTACTGAATTCACGAGGAATAAGATCTCCGACGAGATTTCTAGGCAAGACTCAGAGAATATTTTCACATTACCTTAATCTGCATTGAGATTTCACGCGTCCTCGGTCAAGTATTCAATTGACGCTTCGACTTTTTACGAATACAATTGTGTATAGCAGGGCTCCCCAGGATATAGCCAGATTAAACGAATGCTCCCTGTTGATGCTTCACATCATTTACCTAACAATTTTTCTTGAATTTTTTTATACTTCACTATGTAAATAATTCTTTGATATTTAATACTTTTTTTAAATCATGAAAATGTTCTCGCTGTAAATGTTGACCAAACGTATCCTAATTAATGAATTTGCGATGTAATTTTGTGGAACATAGAAAATCTAAGCTTATAAAAAGCGAATTAAACATAGAATTATTGTCTTTTTTCCTAAAACCTTGTATGGGTAAAATTCGTTTTCTTTCTTAAAAAATCGTCGTTGGAGTTCAAAAAACGCTTTGAACATTTTTTGGTGCCGAAACCCGGGAATATTAGTTGTAATTCCCCATCATAAAAATTAATTTAAAAGTTAAAGTTTTATAAAGCATATACTAGTGTACGTTTAATTATAAATAACAAGTAGATTCTACACTATCGAAAAAGCACCCAGTCTGTGGAACCACTTAAGACCACACTCTCGTTGATCATCGTTGGAAACATCGCCACCACGGATGTTGGTAAAAATCGAATTTAAATTGCACTATAAAATTAATTATAATAATATACGTAAATATGCTATAAAACAAAAATACATATATTAATCATATATATTATATTTACACATAAGTATAATTTAAAAATATATATATAAGTACATACATATATAAGTGCTTGAAGTGCAAGGTACAAAGTACAAGACATTCTATATGTACAGTCATAGAAGTGTTAAATGCATCTTTTGTTCGCCGCTGAAAATTTAAGAGCTGAGGGATAAGTCGCAGAAAAAGAGAATACGTGAATTTATAGTTGTTGAAAAATTTGAATTTGGGTCATAATTCGCCTTCCTTTATTTTCCCCTTCTTCGTTGAGTTACGGACTCTCACTCCAACGTTATTTATTGAATTCGCTGCATATAATCGTTGTTCGATCTGCCGTAATAAAAGCTTGATTTCTCGTTGTTGCTTTTGGAGTCGTGTTGGATATAGGATTGGAACTGTTAAATTGAGTGATTTCATTGTCTTTGAGTTAAAGTTTCCACTTCTTCTGCTGCAATTCGCCGCGAATAAAGGCTTATCATTTCGTTGTTGCTGATACTCTCGCCGTTGGATTGATTCATTTGAATTGAATAATTAAAATTTTCGTTGTTGGTGAAAGCTTATTCGAGTAGAATTTATAAGTTGTTGGTTTCTATTCCTTAGTTTTTGATTTCATTAAAATCAATTAAAATGTCGAATGAGAATGAGGGTATCGAAGACGTAGGTGAACAGGAAATGGAGCAGGCGAGTGCAAAGGGGTCAGAGAGTCAGAAGCGTCAGCAGTTAGCTGAGTTAAAAATTCTGCGATCTACAACGAAAGGAAATATAAGTAGAATCAAAAAGCTGATTAGAGAAAAGGGTTCTTCAATTTCAATTACTGAGTTGGAATGTCGGTTAGGCATTCTCGAATCGTATTTTAAACAAAATTTAAATGTTCAACTGTCAATAGAGAAAATGAATATTGTTGGAGAGGAAAAAGCAAATGCGAACAGTAGAGCGGAGGTTGAAGATTTGTATGTGGTTACCAAATCAGAAATTTTAATGTTGTTGTGTTTGTGATAACCTAAATGCAACTATGATGCCCCTGCAACATTCTACAAGATCATCAAAACTAGAGCGGATTAAGTTGCCGATTTTTTCTGGAAAGTTTTCGGAGTTCCCAAACTTTATAGGACTTTTTAGTAGCCTTGTGGATAAAGATGATTCCTTGGATAATCTACAAAAATTTAACTATCTAAGAAGTTGCTTATCAGGGTCGGCGTTGAGTGCGGTGAAGGAATTTGAATTAACCAGTGGAAACTACTCTAAGGCAATAGATCGTTTAAAAAAAAGATTTGACAGTAAGGCGATGATATTTCAAGAACACGTTAATGGAATTTTAGAAATTCCGAAAATTTCAAAGTGCTCTTCCGTTAATTTGCGGGATTTGGAGGATAGTTTTAACACCCATCTAGCTGCCATGCTTAATATTGGCGACTATAAGGATATTGCCGAATCAATTTTGATCTCTTTCGCATTAGACAGGGTTGATTCTGATACAAGAGCCAAGTGGGATGAGTTTTTTGACCATTCGAAGCTACCGTCATGGCTGGAGTTTTCTAAGTTGTTGGATCGTCGTTGTAAAACTCTAGAAGCAAGAGAATCCAAGATGAGTAAGGTGGAAACGAATGCCAACAATAATAATTTCCGTCCTCGTCCTCGGAACTCAAATAGGAACCAATCGTCAAATATTTCGCTCGTTGTTAATAAATCCAAATGTGAATTTTGCCAGTCGAGTACGCATGATATCGTGCGCTGTCCTGAGTTTGATCAATTGTCAGTAGCAAATCGGTTCCAAGAAGTTAAGAGACGCGTTCTGTGTATCAATTGTTTGGGGAAAGGTCATTCAGTAAGGAGATGCAGCTTATCGAAGTGCGCTATTTGTTCATTACCACATCATCGCTTACTTCATAGATTCACGATGAACAATGTGGTGAAAGAAGTAGCTTCAGAGAATGATGCAATCCCAAATACTAGTACCAGTTGTACTACCACTATTATTTCGGAGGTACTTGAACCTAGCCGTTCCAGTGTGATTTTGGCCACAGCTATTGTCTACATAAAAGATAGGTTTGGTAGATTTCAGCCAGTTAGAGCCTTACTAGATTCTGCATCGCAGTTGAACTTTATAACCGAAGATATGGTGCAAAAACTTAATTTAAATAAAGTCCCAACTCATGCATCTATCTCCGGAATTGGGAAAGCGAACTGTGTTGTAAATTACAAAACAGAAGCCAGTTGCAAATCAAGGATATCTGATTTTGAGCTAAGGTTGGATATGTTGATCTTAAGGGCTATCACCAATGTGCAACCTGAAAAGAAGATGGATATTTCCGGTTGGAATATACCCAATAATATCTCTCTAGCTGACCCTTATTTCAATCTTCCAAGCCGTATAGACCTGTTGATAGGCGCAGACAACTTTTTTCAACTCCTTTGTGTTGGACAGATCAAACTTGGCCCCCATTTACCTATTTTACAGAAGACGTTGTTAGGTTGGATAGCATCTGGAAGCTATGGACTATCCGATATTCCTCAAGCTGCCTGCATGTTAGTTGGTTGTTCGACGTTGGAAGAAGCATCGTTAAACGAGACGGTCAACAAGTTTTGGGAAATGGAAGAAGTAAACCACAAGCCAAGTCTTCAGTCTCCGGAAGAAGAAAAATGTGAAATAGCTTTTTTAAAAACCGTTCGACGGCAAGAGGATGGCCGATTCGTCGTACCCATTCTATTCGATGAGACGAAAGGACAATTGGGAGATTCCTTGAACCAGGCGGGAAAAAGGTTTTTCAACTTGGAAAGGCGACTACAGAAGTTGCAGAAGGTACGAGAGCAATACATTCAATTTATGGAGGAATATGAGAGTCTTGGAAATATGGAAGTTGTCCCAAAAGATGAAGTCCCTCTGATTCGCTATTTGGATCCTCATCAGTTTGTTCTGAGACCTGATTCGCTGACCACGAAACTTAGGGTAGTTTTTGATTGTAGCGCCAAAACTTCCTCCAATGTCTCGTTAAATAACCTTCTCTTAAAAGGACCAGTGATTCAGGATGACCTGTACGACATTATACTTCGTTTTAGATCTTATAAATTCGTAATTACCGCAGATATTTCTAAAATGTATAGGCAGATATTAATGAGTAAGGAAGATCAAAATTTTCAAGGCATTTTATGGAGATCTAGCGAGCAGGAGGATTTACTAGCTTATAGGTTGAAGACAGTAACCTACGGTACTACATCAGCTCCATACCTGGCTACTCGATGCCTGAAATTGCTAGCGGAGGAAAGTGTATCACTGTTTCCCATAGGTGCAAAGGTTATAAGCGAAGATTTCTACATGGATGATATGATCACTGGTGCTGATACGTTGGAAAGTATTTATCAAAACTATAGTGAAGTTAGATACATTCTTCAAACTGCAGGTTTTGAGTTGCGAAAGTGGTGCAGTAACGATGCCAGCGTCTTAAAGAAGATTTCTGGGGATGACAGTGAAAGTGATTCTTTGCGTATCAATGATAATGATGTCATAAAAACGTTAGGCATCGTATGGAATTCGGTGGAAGATAATTTTCAGTACGTTACCCCAAATATTGATTTTTTAAAGCCCATAACCAAAAGGACTGTACTATCAGAACTCGCCCAAATATTCGATCCTTTAGGATTAATAAATCCAATAGTTGTAAAGGGCAAAATAATAATGCAGGACCTCTAGATCTCCAAATGCAGTTGGGATGAGTCTGTGCCGATGGAGATACACTCACGGTGGGAAGAATTTCGCAAGGATATTTCGCGTTTAAACACAATCAAGGTAAATAGATACATTCACTGCTCCAACCTGTCTAACCATAGGGTTGAGTTGCATGGATTTGCGGATGCATCAATTCGTGCGTATGGTTGTGCGGTATATCTTCGTGTTGTAGATACTTTTGGAAATGTACAATGCAATTTGTTGAGCGCCAAGTCAAAAGTAGCTCCTATCAAAACCAAGTCGCTTCCGCGATTGGAATTGTGTGCTGCCGTTTTACTAGTCGATTTGGTGCAAAGGATTTTACCCAATCTCATCGAAGACGTTGAGGAGATATATCTTTGGTCGGATTCCGAGATTGTCCTACATTGGATTGGCGCATACCCCTCAGCTTGGGAAATATTCGTTGCCAATAGGGTATCAAAGATACAATCCGAACTACCAGCTGCTATTTGGAGACATGTCAATTCGAAAGCCAATCCAGCTGACATCGTATCTCGTGGTACATACACCACCGAGTTATTGGAGAGTATATGGTTTGCTGGGCCACAGTTTTTGTACAACCCCAAGGAAAATTGGCCAAAACAGAAAATAAACCCCTCTTTCATTAAAAAGGAAACAAGCAACTCGGTGGTCTTACTAGCTAAGGTAATTTCGGCTGAATTTGCCGACTATTTTGCGCGATTTAGCAGCTACCTAAAAGTTATCCGGATTTTCGGATACGTTGTCCGATTTATAAAATCCTTTAAGCGAAGATTGACCAATTCAAGTTCTAGCGCCCCCGTAAGCTCTAAGTCACCAGGATTGACAGTGGAAGAACTTGAAGAATCTCTTCAACGAATCATCTGGAATCTTCAGCAAACTCATTCCCAGGAGGAAATTGAAGATCTAAGGAAAAAACAGACGATAAGCCCAAAAAGTGTCATCAGTAACCTCAATCCTTTCCTTGATGATGATCACTGTATAGAGCTCTTGCGAGTTGGTGGGCGTTTGCAGAATGCAGACATCCCTTATAATGTCAAATGTCCTATTCTCCTACCCAAAAATTCCCCCTTTGTGTACAATCTTTTTGTCCATTTGCACGTTAGCAATTTTCACGCAGGTATCCAAGCTCTAGTTGCAATTGCGAGACAACGGTTCTGGGTGGTCAACGCTCGGAAGCTAGCGAAGAAGACTGTTCATTCCTGCTATCACTGCTTCCGATACAAGCCGAAACTTTTAAAGCAGATCATGGGTGATCTACCAGCCAGCAGAGTGACGATATCTAGGCCATTTGCGAAGTCAGGCGTTGATTTCTGTGGACCTTTTCATATCTCTCAAGGACGTCGAGGTTACTGCACGCATAAAGCATACGTGGCCGTGTTTATTTGCTTCGCTACGAAGGCTACTCACTTGGAGGTCGTGTCGGATTTGTCGACTCAAGGTTTCTTAGCTGCTTTAAAACGATTTGTTGCACGACGTGGCCTATGTGAGGAAATCCATTGCGACAATGGGACGAATTTCGTTGGAGCTCGTAATGAGCTCAAAGAGCTGTACATGGCGGTCTTGGAGCAACAGAAGGAGAACATTATCTCGTCATGGTGCGCAGTCCATCGTATAAGGTTCCTGCATATACCTCCCAGAGCTCCACACTTCGGTGGCTTGTGGGAAGCAGCTGTCAAGTCTGCTAAATCTCATCTCTACAGGACAGTGAAGCAGGCTTTTTTAACGTATGAAGAATTTTCCACGGTAATTGCCGAGATTGAAGCGATCATGAATTCTCGTCCACTTTGTGTACTAGGACCAGACCCAAACGATGAGCAAGTTTTAACCCCTGGTCATTTCTTAATCGGCGATGCTTTAAATTCTATTCCAGAGCCTACCATTCCAAGAGATATACCGCTCTTAAAACGATGGCGGAGACTTACGCAGATAAAGCAGCACTTTTGGACGAGATGGTCTAAGGAGTATCTGCTGGATTTACAACGGCGAACGAAGTGGAAAGCAGCCTCCGAGAATGCAAAAGTTGGTACTGTAGTATTGATAAGTGACGATAACTTACCACCCCAACAATGGCTTCTGGGAAGAATCGAGCGACTTGTTGCTGCTGCCGATGGGAAGGTTAGAGTTGCAGACGTCAAGACCAAGGGAGTTGTACTAAGAAGACCGATTCATCGCCTGGCCCCACTACCAAATTGTTGAAGTGCCTCCCGGTCGACCCTTCAAGGCGGGCAGTATGTTGATGCTTCACATCATTTACCTAACAATTTTTCTTGAATTTTTTTATACTTCACTATGTAAATAATTCTTTGATATTTAATACTTTTTTTAAATCATGAAAATGTTCTCGCTGTAAATGTTGACCAAACGTATCCTAATTAATGAATTTGCGATGTAATTTTGTGGAACATAGAAAATCTAAGCTTATAAAAAGCGAATTAAACATAGAATTATTGTCTTTTTTCCTAAAACCTTGTATGGGTAAAATTCGTTTTCTTTCTTAAAAAATCGTCGTTGGAGTTCAAAAAACGCTTTGAACACTCCCCAAAGTTTGTAAAATCAGCGGCATTCTTACTGCCTCTCACCTAAAAAAAAAAATTTTAGAGGCACTTGTTTTGCTAACCACCTCATCGTGCTAAATTGCAGTGAAAGCACTGTCTGTCGCGTTTGTGGAGAGGGCGACGATACCTCCGATCATTTCCTTTGTGATTGTCCTGTCTTTGATTGGACCAGGTGTCAAAACTTCGATGTTAATGTGATTAGTGCTGATATCGTACATTCTAACATTCTCGGCTTTCTCTGAACAGAACGAAAACATTCCAGTACAATGGGGAATTCTGGGTCCCGCTTATGGTAGTACAAGGACATGTTGCGTCTGAGTGCTTCAGTGAAATGTTTCCTAAAATAAAAACAAAAAAAAAATTAGGATTTTTCTGTTATACATGATTGCCTTTTTACTAGACGGAGAAGCGCATATAAGATCGATGTTGTAAAATGTCGCTTTGATGTGGATTCCAGGCAGACGATCTGTTATAGGCTTGAAGTCAACGACCCTTGACCATAACCAATTTTCAGCACCAAATCTGCATACCAAAAACAAACTCCGTTCGGGTATCCCTTGGACAGAAAAAATTCTTCCGCTGCCGTCTGGAAACACGAAAGAAACACGAACACCTCTCTGTTATCGAAATTAATCTAATCTCGCTTGGTAATCGATCTGGTTTAATGTTAACTGCGTTGATGGGACTCGACTTGAAATTCGTCTGCTTTATCAGCCCTTTTCTTAGTGTTACGATTTATTGAATCTACTGGCGATCAGAAAATCACTCATTCAAAATAGCTTAAGACGTTTACACACTCTACTGAACTTAAATACAATATAAAGATACCCTCCATAAGAACCACTAATAAATATTGAAAACCATGCCCGGGCGAACTGTAGCGCCCGATAGATTTTAAATCTTACACTAAATCCATTATACTTCATCACATACAAATACATAAGCTTTTTGTTCACCAATAATTCTTCAAATACAAATTCAAAACTGCACTTGTACACACAAAACAAGTAATTTTCATTAGAAAGTATGTACTTTGTCCTATATTTTGTTAAAAACCTTTGATCCTGCCTCTATCACTGTAAGAACAGATATACATACATATTTATGAATACGAATATTGTAAATTATTGCACGTCAAATAACAAGGATCCAAACTAAACGACTATATAGGTACATACATCCCTGGCGACTTTAACGATATTAGCTGGTTAAATGACCATTACAAATTCCTCATAAAATCCCAGCAAATACCATATATCATTATAAATATTTACGGAATAACGCTCATTCTTCTAAATCACATCCACTTACAAGAAACACAAGAATAAGTTCCTATTGATCCCCTTTTGAAAAATGAGAACAGCACTCTAGGAGACAACAAAAATAAGGATCTTAGCCAAAATTGAGATATTTATCCCCACATAAAATGTTATCTTAAGGGATAATAGGTTATCGTGCAAACAGCCGCCTCGTCTCACACTCACTGTCATTTGCACATTTACACTATTTGCAGCACAACATATAAAGTACATGTAATTCCATCACCTTTTTTACGGGATAATATCCCTTCAGGCGTTTGTTCTGGAATAAGAGACGTTACATACATACATATGAAGCACGTGGTTCTTTAGACGGCCATGTCCTTCGTCCTTTTCTAAGTATGTATATTCTACTGAGGAGATGGAGAATTTGCTTTCTCTTACGTGTGTGAGTGTTGGCAAATATGCAAATTAATACAAACTTGACACTTCAACGGTGTATCCGAAGGAATTTTAATTAAGGAGGTAACGCTACGATTCGCATACGTAATAAGCACACAAAAGAGAACTTTTTCAGCTCCAACAAAGTTTGGGAAGGATTTCCGTTTAAATTGCGTAGGACTTAATCTATAATTGTGTATGTGTAGAAGCATTCTAGGAGTGTATTGGAATGCCGCTGGCTACAACGATATTTTATGTATTATTAAATAAGTTAATGTCAACGCAATCTGAGAAATCAAACGCCGCTGCCACCCCCAAGAGACAAAAAGAAAGATGCGCCCTGGGCGATGTTTCAAGGAAGTGAGAATGAATGAATTAGGGCTTATATGCTAATTTTAAGGACATTTGTGGTTAAAATGAAATAGGACTGTTAGGGTAGGGATATAGGGCTACTTTGGAGTTATTTGTCAAATGAAAATGTTATTTTTATAGCCACAAGGGACTCCTCCAGGATAAAATGCATATGAATGTTGAAATAAATTAGAAAAAGGAAGATTATGTCTCACACAAAAAGTACATAAATTGCATGAGTGGGATAGCTGTTATCCACAAATGTTATAATGTAAACTGACCCTAAGTTTCATCAAATAGGTTTTTTTTCATCTCTTATGCTTTCTACTGTATTAGCATAACAATATGAAAAGTAAATTGCAGACAGTGAAAGTTGTGAAAGGAGCAGTAGTTCCTAGTAACATGAATTGTAAGTACTTATGATACCAGTAGCATCAAGTTGTTTTATTTTACTTACTCCTTCTACCTTCTTACCCTTTGTCACTGAGTCCCGCCTTCTTGACATTTTAGGGGGTTTTCTAACCTAGCACTCATTAGGTTCCAGTAGTCTTAATTTACTCATGATAAGCTTTGTATTTTCAGCAACTAAATTCCAAGCTTGGCTTTTAGGCATTTCATCAACTATGTTTTCGAGAGTTGGTGACACCCATTTATGGCATTACTATTGCTTAGTGCTCTTACTTCCAGAGCACTACATTTTTTTTTATATGTTCTTCATCACTTAGTACCAAAGTCCTTTAAAGTTACAAATCCAGTGATAAAGCGAAATGAAGTGGTATAGGGAAGTTAGAGGTTGGAGGAAAAAGGAAAGAGAGTTAGATGACTATACGTGTTGACTTTAAACCTTTGGAAATCATAATTTGTTGGAAATATTGAGGAGGCCAAAACATTCTACATATGTGTTGAGTTGCTAAAGAACGCGGTTTTAAAAGATAAGCACACAGGCCGCTTGTGTGCTTATCTTAACGATTAACACAGACAACTATAAATTTTATCCGAACAACTGTGGTAGAAATATCTGTACAGGACCGATTCGTATCCAATACTTATTATAGCGAAGGAATTTAGTTACAAATTGATAGGTCACCGATCAATCTATGTACATGTCTGACGCTAGACACGGGCAGACAAGTTACGGAAGCTCTCGCCCAAACAAATGTACGAGTTGCATTCGACTTTCGGATAGTAGGATAGGTAGTAGCCAAGTTCACACACCCGATTTGATGATTTGGATCAATATAGGAGTTTAGAAGGGTAGATATTCGCTGCCTGTGAGACTCCGCAGCTTGAGGGCAGCATGTCAAATCGCCCAATGTCACGCCGCCCGAAAATGTTGGGCGATTTAACGTTATCACAGATCGCCCAAAAATTAAAAAATATCCAAAAATTTTTGTGGGCGATTTATTATTTTTATTTTTTGGGTAATTTGACATAATGTCAAAATACCCAAAAAAGTCGTTTTGGGCAGTTTTATTTTTCGAATTTTAAGGCTGGTCTGTCTCATATCGCCCAACACCAAACCCCCCAAATCTGAAAAATGTCGCATCGTCCAACATTTTTGAGCGATTTAACACTATGACATCGACCAAAAAATAAAAATGTCAAATCACCCAAAGCAAAAATGGGCGTTTTGTCGCAATTCGAAAATACCAACAATCATCCAAACATTTATTAAAAAATTCAAAAGTGACACATTTTTTTAAACATTTAAATCAATTTTTAATTTATTTTTGTTATGTTTATATTTTTTTTTTTTTTTTTTATAATTCATATACTTGACGGTACGTCCGAAAATAGGCTTGAGGGTATACTGATGAGCATTCAAAGCGTGTCGGGTATTGCGAGAAAATTGATGAAGGGGCGGAATGCAACTGGCTATTTCGCTGGAGCACTGTTTGTGAAAAAAGCGATAGAATAAGGAAAGGCAATAGACATTTCTGCGATGTTGGAGCGAGTCAATAGACTCCGCTATGCTTCTGTTCCCTATTAGTTTTAACGCTCGATTATGAATTCTATCCAGCAGGTGCAAAGAGGTCTTAGGAGCACCAGACCAGATATGAGCATTATACTCGAGCTTGGGGCGGATGTATGCCTTATATATTGTAGCCAGATCAGAGGGGGTAAAGAACTTCTTGCAGCGTTTAAGGAATCCTAAACATTTCGCAGCATTCTTGGCGGATTCGAATATGTGATCATTCCAACGAAGCTGGTCGTTAACACACATACCGAGAATGGAAAGTTTTTCGGTTTCGACGATGCAAGTGCCATTCATTGATAATGGCAAGGGGTTAAGGTTACGCTTGAGCGACAGCTGACAGCATTGGGTTTTCGAAGCATTAAATTCCACTCTGTTGTTTATACCCCATTTAATTATACTGTCAAGATCGGAATTTAATGAGCTTAACATACGCTGCCGTTCCAGTTCTACGGCCGAAGAGCAGGGACGTGAGTCTGGGAACGAATATGAGAAGCTGAGGGTGCTGTCGTCAGCGAAGGAATGTATTGGATTAGAAGTAGCAGACAAGATATCATTTATGAATATAAGAAAGAGAGTCGGAGACAAAACGGAGCCTTGGGGAACACCAGCATTTATATGGTGGATATCAGACTTGAAACCGTCCAAGACAACTTGAATTGAACGTTCCGAAAGGTAGTTTCTAATCCATTGAAGAAGAGATTCATCGATGCCAAATGCACGCATTTTCGACAAAAGGGCTTGATGCCAAACTCTGTCAAATGCCTTTGAAATATCAAGCGCAACAATCTTATATTAACCAGAATGATGCAGAGAGTGGTTCCACTTTTCGGTGAGATATACCATCAAATCACCAGTGGACCTTTTGCTACGAAAACCATACTGACGGTCATTGAGGAGCTTTCGTGATTCAAGATATTTCATAAGCTGACGATTTATCAGCGTTTCCATGACCTTGGAAAGAAGGGACGTAAGTGCAATGGGTCGATAGTTGGAGGGAGAATAAGATTCGCCTTTTTTAGGGACGGGCTGGACAAATGCTGTTTTCCATCTACTCGGGAAGAGTCCAGAAGAGTAGGATAGATGAAAAAGCTTACGCAGTGGTTTTGCCAGCGTGGAAGAACACCTCTTCAGAATAATGGGTGAGATACCATCTGGACCAGCGGATTTGTTAATGTTGAGATCTTTAAGTACTCTTGCTACTGTACGAGTGCGAAAATGGATTTGTCCCATAGAATGTTCGACGCGCTCAAGTATAGGGGGGGGCCTTGGCCTTGTCCAAAGAGCTGACAGCTGGAGTGTCATTGTGAACTAGCGTTGGGGTGGAAGATGAGGCGCAATTTTGTATGTTTTTGACGAATACAAAATATGTATACATATGTACATATCTATGTATAAAAGCTCAATTTGTGTAAATTTGTATCGAACTCTCAACCTGCTTTCTGCATACAGGACAGCAGTAAAAAGCTTGTCACTCTGCAATAGACTGCGCCTGTAATTTCAGATCACACTCATTGCAAATTTGCAAATGTTTGCATGGCAAAAGAAGAATGTTCGGTTTTAAAATATAGCAAATAATACATACATACATATGTATAGGGTGACCAGATCCATGCCCACGAAAAAGAGGACACCTTTAAAAATCTCAAATGAAAAATTGAAGAACAAAAAAAACAACCAAAATAAAAAAAAAATATTTTTTAATTCAACAAAACAAAAAAAAAAACATCAATTTTAACAAATTCAAGTAAAAACATACAGAAAAGCTACAATCCGTCTGGAACGGATCGTATGATACCCTATCCTCCTCTCTATAAAGTGGGCGTGGCCAAATTGCATTTTGTACTCAAATATAGCTATAATGTCGAACGTTTGAGGATGTTACATGTAAAATTTTATCAAAATAGGTTTTTTGATGATAACGCCCCCAAAAAGTGGGAGTGGCCAAAACTGTTCTATGGGTGAATTGTAGGGAATCTAAATACCCAAATATTTGGTCTTAACAAAATTTTTCGGTTTCATATAATTTAGTGAAGTTATAAAAAAGTAGGCGTGGCAGTGGGCGGATGTAAAAAAATTTTACACTTGTACTGTATCTTTTTCTTGGAAGCCCAGATATGAAATTTCAGCGTCCTAGTTAAAAATTGAAGGCCCAAAAATCGGTTTTGTGATGAAAACGCCCCCAAAAAGTGGGCGTGGCCAAAACTTTTGTATGGGTGGATTGTAGGGAAACTGAATGCCTAAATATTTGGTGTTAACAAAATTTTTCGGTTTCATATAATTTAGTGAAGTTATGAAAAAGTGGGCATGGCAGTGGGCGGATTTCAAAATTTTTTACACTTGTACTGTATCTTTTCCTCAGAAGCCCAGATATGAAATTTCATCGTCCTAGCTCAAAATTTAAGGCCCAAAAAGCGGTGACATACGGACGGACGGACGGACGGACGGTCATCGCTCAATCGATTTCGCTATTGATGCTGATCACGAATATATATACTTTATAGGGTCTATCTCGATTATTTCTCTATGTTACAAACTATGTGTCAAACTTAATATACCCTTAGGATAGGCTATAATAAATAAGATGGCGTTGTGTTCAGAAGTAAATGAGTTTAGGTACAAATATATTTTAAGTCGTGTTCGCACCAGAAAGATGCAGAACATTTCTGAATTCGTGTTGAAAAAAAGTTTTGTTGTAGTTTTTTGATGTCGAAAAATTTAGTTAACTGAGAAAACCCAAAAAGAGGACAAATTGCATGTTTTTCCAAAAAGATACCGGACATTTTTATACCCTATCCTAAGGGTATATTAAGTTTGACACATAGTTCGCTCTTCAACAACGTTATACGCGCGGGACATTTTTGTGATAATAAACGTAATACTGTTTGCCGTTTTGGTGTTTGGAATTTATAACGTGTATGGAAAACTGCAACTGATGCATATGGTTTCTAATTGTTCGAACTGCTATCTGAAAGTCTCAAAGCTCAATGATAAATTATGTAAAACGTACTTTAACTTGGAAAATAATAAATAATAAATAAATAAATAAACATACAGAAAAACTACAATCCGTCTGGAACGGAAAAGTGCATCCTCAAACATTTGAGGATGTTTTACGTAAAATTTCATCAAAACCGGTTTTTTTTATGAAAACGCCGCTAAAAAGTGTGATTGGCCAACATTTTTGTATGGATGAATTGTAGATAATCTGAATATCTAAATATTTGGTCCTAATAAAATTTTTCGGTTTCATATAATTTAGTGAAGTTATGAAAAAGTGGTCGAGGCAGTGGGCGGATTACAAAAAAATTTTCACTTGTGCTGTATCTTTTTCTCAAATATTAAATTTCATCCTCCTAGCTCGAAATTTAAGTCCCAAAAAGTGGGACTTCGCTATTGATGTACGAATATACATATATACTTTATGGGGTCTTTATCGATTATTTCTCTATGTTACAAACTATGTATCAAACTTAATATGCCCTTAGGATAGGGTATAATGAGGATAGTAATATTTAAACTTAAATATAACAAGGTTGCTGGACTTGATGACTTAAGCTAAGAAGAAAGGGTGTGCGACGAAAAAACTCGACACGTCCACATCTGACGACTGATTGTTTGAACTGTCAACTACTGAGATATCAGTCTCCTTTACATCGCCTACAATATCTCCCATATTGTGTATTGTGAACGTCTGAAACCCCTCGTCAACAACCTGATTGGCCCCTATCAGTATGGTTTCAGACCAGGATTGTTCAGAGCCATGTCTAGTTTTGGAATCCCTGCCAAACTCGTCCGTTTGTGCAGAATGAATATGGAGACCGCTCGCTGTTCCATCAAGGCAGGTAATAACCTCCCCGAGGTCTTTGAGGTCAAAAAAGGATTAAGACAAGGTGGCGCACTGTCATGTGACTTCTTTAATATCATACCTAACGGAATTGTGCGAAACTCACAATCCAATATCGGAGGCACAATCTTTCAAAAGTCTGTGCAACTACTACCGTACGCCGACGATATTGAAAATCTTCCATTTGGTGGTGCAGATTGCGGTACCAATCTAAAGATCCAACTACCGTTGGTTTACTTCAGTTTCCGAAACTACTGCAACCAGCATGCGCTCTGGTGCTGCTACTTTAATGAGCGAATTGGGAAAAATGCTGCCCTACATACCTAGCTTACCCTAGACAAAATAGTACGATTTTTTCCCGTTGGTGGTAAAGAGGTTTTGCATAGATGTATAGTCGATGGTAAGCACGAGGTGGTTGAGTGAAGCTTCATCTTCTCCAAGACCTTCCATGAATTGACCTTTAATTAGGGTTTTGTCCCACTATAGTGGACAGAATTTTGTCAATTTGCAGAAATGTGTGGTTTATGGAGACATCCTTCACCCCTTAGCATCATGTATTTAACTCTGATTTTCTTAATATTTGAGCGCATTCACCCAGCAGTAAGCACTGTCTGAGCAGACGAAAACTTAGCCGGTTTGAGTTGCGAACCGCAAAAATGAAGAAAGTGCCATCTGGGTTGGTTCATCAAGTCAGTTGGGATAATAGCTCACCTAACCACGCAGGCCACTTCACTAGAACGACCTGTCGTGACCTTTCTGGCCACCGTTACGGGTGAAGTTTGATCCTCCGATCTGTCTTGCTTAGCATCATGTTTAATGGTGGCCTAAAACATATAGCGTATTTGAAACGCCTCCTCTCAACTGAATTCAATTTGACAAATTTGACATCTTCCCAAGGGAAAAGGATCCACATTTAGTTCCACACGGTACTATAACTAGGATCCGTTTAACGGCCCTACAAACAGGCAGATAGAATTGCAAGACACACTGTTCCTCTTTATTATTAATGCCAAGATTGATTCAAACATTAAAATCTGTTGTTATTGTCCTTTATACATACATCGTCTTCCTTTATAAACTCATAGAAATTGATGTTTAATTACGATTTCCCGGAAGCAATAATGAAACTTACATATTAGTCTAAAGTATGATATTTATTTACCACTTGCTTAGGATACATTTGCTGTACGTATTTACTTGACTTTCATAATGATAATTATCATCATTCCAATGGGGTAATTAAATTTATTTCATAAATTGCATACCGCCTCCATCTACTTCAATTGACGCCTAAATGTGTACTCTTGATGTTCACAATGCCAGTTTAAGCTCCATGCTCTAAAAAAATTTATTTTATTTCATTTCCTGTAGACTTCTTACGTGGTCAAAGAGAACAGATATTGTCCGGGACTGAAATATCCTGAGGGTCCTTTCAAATGTAATATATTGCAAAGCCTTCTGTCGTATCGTCTATTGTCTCTTGTCTTCAGTTTATTTTATGTTCTTTTTAGGCAGCATTATGTGGCTTTGTAATGTTCTTAAAAATTGCCTCCCCACATGTGGACAAGTGGATTTGTGTTCGTCTGCAGAACTGGACACCCTAGGCCATCAACAAGGGACGCATAAAGCTATAGAGCTTGATTTTGTCTTCTTTTTTTACTAACGCATGGGGGTGAATGGTGCGACCATAGAAGACGAATCCTCTGGGGTCCATTCCCTTCTAATTGTTCTGATTGTTTGTATAAGATAAAATATATTTCCAAATGCAATTCCATTTTCTAAAGGCATTAAACATGATTCTACCATTGTAAACAGTAATCGTGTAGTCATCGTCATTGCGACGAGTCCTTGTCGCTTTGTATACGCGCGCTTAGCAATTGTTTTTGGCGCGAAACGATGTCGTCGGCGGAGAGTAACAGGGTGAGTTACTGCCCATACTCTTTGTCTGGTGCGGAGCGAAGGAGACTCAACGAAAACCGAGTGCGTTATCCTGTGTAATTGTCATTTGCCCCAGGATGGAAGCTTTACAACTTCGCCACTATTTGGCTTGCAATGCGCCTTGGGGATTCATCTGCAAGGATGAATAGAGGGCCACTGTAGTCTCCCTTTTATGTTGTTTTTTTTTTCTTGTATGGAACCTGTTTTTCCTTTGTTATAAAAGGTGTGAGCTGGACTGGCAAAGGATCTTTTGTGAATGCGCTGGAGATGGTATCGCGTCCTCAATTTAAGTTCATATCCGCAATGAGTTTTAAAACTTTGGCTGGGGGGGGTAGGTACTTGGCGCGTGAGGTTACAGTTTGATGTTAACTAGAAAGATGTTGCGGTTAGAGAAAGGAAGGTTGGCCACTGTTCGTCTGAAATTAAAATGTGTAAATACTTTATGTTTCAAGAAATTAAAGAAAATCAATATCGGATTAATCTAAAATCACATCTGGCCTTGAACAGATGAAAAATGTAATTGGAGAAAGCACTTCAGTAGAATAATACTAAAGACCAAACATATTGTTCCGTGTTACATACCTTCGCATGGATAGGCACCTTGACGTGGTGCGAAGCCTTAAACTGACTCACGAAGCCTGTTGGAAGGGAATAAGCCGAGGGAGTAGCTTTCGACAGGTGCAACCTAGCACTAGCTAAAAAGCCGCAAGCACCTCTAAAGTTCCTGTGCCGACTCAAATGTTGGCTAAACGCCTAGAAGCTCTAGCTCTAGCCTCTCAACCTTTGGCCAAGGCTGTAAAGGAAAGCACTGCGATGGCAATGAGCCAAGTTCGTATACCTGGTTCGACGCAATCCTCAGCAGTTGCGGCTAAAAAGAAGGGACACGGATCAGCCCGGAGGGAAGGATGACCCTCCTTTGCTACCTCGAAAAGGGGTTTGTATCTGAGGAAGCAGGGAAGGAAGCAGAAGAACATAAGGCTCAGCCTGCAGTTGCTGCAAAAGCAGATGTCGCTAGCGGAAGCCGTGTTACGACAGTGATAGCTGAGTAGGTGGCAGTTCTTCCATGTGACTATCCCAGGGAGATACTTTGTACTAAAGATCTCAAAGACTTAGAGAGCACTTTGGTGGATGAAATGGCCCTAGGATGGGAGCAAAAGCTCAAATTCCAGAGCATACGTTTCAAGTTTGGGATGCTACTGGTCGACTGCGAAACTCCCCAGACTGTGGAGTGGCTAAAGATGGTAGCACGTAGGCTTAGTGATTGGAGCGCTAACCAGGAGCACCACACCACTCTGGCACTCCTTGAAGCGAAAAACGACGGCTTGAACGTCAAATCGTGGAAGAATCTGCATGTTCGAAAAGAGGTCACCGGGAAAGTACTGGGCCTCGGAATCGATCAGCAGTCTTATGAAGCTACATATATGATATGACCGATCCTTTAAGTGTATCATCGATTCAACTAATAAACAAAGCTACAATCTGCTTGCTGCTTACTTTGCATGGTTAATTAATATTATTTCTCTAACGTTTGTAATTAAATATATAAAGATATTTAAATCATAAGTTTGCTATTGAATTAAATAAATCAGTTTGAATTTGTAACATAACACTATAAGGGCTCAAAAGAATTCCCTTAGCTACATGTTCGGCAAGGTCGCGGTGTCTGGACTAAAAAAGCCAGAGAAGAGTCTCTCAAATCCAACTTTAGAGAGACCAGAACCCACCGCGGAGCAATCAGATCCGCAACGGGTTGAAGCACTTGCTTCTTCCGTCGAACAACAGAAGGAGGAGCGAAAGAAGTACATGTCGTTTTCGGAGAGCTTGCTCTCGGATGAGGAACATGACACGACGGTCATTGAGATAGAGAAAAACCGAGGAGGAATACGAATAGCCCAGGTGAACATTCATCTTGCTATAGCGGCATCTGCTGTTATAGCACGGATGTTCATAACTCAAGAACTGGGCGTTGTACTGATTCAGGAGCCATGGATCCTGAAAGGAGCAGTCAAGGGACTGGCGTGCCAGAATGCGAAGGTAATTTGGGATACCCGAACACTTCATCCAAGAACTTGCATTCTTATTAACAAAAAATTTAGTTTTGTTCTACTTTCAGAATACGCAACGCGAGACTTGGTGCCTCTGTAGGTATCTCTGGAGCTTGATGGAGTATACCGCACCATCATCATCGCATCGGCGTATTGTGCTGGGGATGAACCAGCAGTGTCTATGGTTCTGCAACACCTTATGGAGCACTGCAACAAGCTTCAACTGCCGCTGCTGATTGGATGTGATGCCAATGCGCACAACACTATTTGGGGAAGTACCGATGCCAATATCAGGGGTGAGTCTTTACTAGAATTCATCTTAAGAACTTCTCTCGATACTTATAATGTAGGACCTCACACTACGGAGTCACAGCCTGAGTAGATTTGTTAGGGACTGGAGAGTATCTAGTGAGCCATCTATGTCTGATCACAGGATCTTTAACACAATCAATCTAGTTAGAAACCCAAGGAAGACTAACTGAGATCTCTTTGAATCGTCTCTTGTAAGTAGTCTGGAGCATATGGATATTAGGAGAGCTTCAGCTCACTATCTACAACTTCAACACACTGTAGAGGGCATAATAGGAGCCATTACATCTGCATTTGAAACCAGCTGCCCAGTGAGCAGAAATGTAAGAGGAAAAAACTGTTTAACGCAGCGAAGCGTACTGGAGACTGGCAGAGCTACAAAATGGCACTGGCATCTTGTAACAAGGAAATAAGGAAAGCTAAACGAGAAAGCTTTAGGAAATTCTGTGAGACAATTACTAGTACTCCTGCTGCGATTAAATTGCACTAGCAAAAACAGGAGGAATGCTAATGTCTCTAAGAAAACCGAATGGCAGCTTCATCGAAAATGAGGGACAGAGTGCACGACATTTAGGCAGTCTTCCGAGTACAGACGATAGGAGCAGTACCAACATACCAAGGCCTCGAAAAAAGGACTGAAAATCTTTTCCAGAGGGCGCTTGGAATGGGCAATTGGCTCCTTTCAGTCTCTCAAGTCACCGGGGATGAAATTACACCAATTCTATTACAAAAGGGTCAGGGTAAAAAAAATTACTTCCACATCTGGCAAGGATATCAAAAAGTAGTCTGCCATTGGGCTATATACCGAACCAGTGAAGACGGGCGAAGGTAGTGTTTATTCCAAAAATGGGGAAGAAAGACCCAAGTCTACCGAAGTCCTATAGAACAATCAGCCTAACATCGTTCCTTCTCAAGGGAGTTCTTCCTCCCTTAATGTAGAGCCTTGTTGTGGATGAGCTACTTGAAAATCTAACAAACTTTGACATCAACTGTCAGGCATATGCTGATGACATAGTCATTATTGCCAGAGGCGAATTTGAGGAAACCTTATGCGATATAATACAAAGGGGACTTAATATAACTCGAGAATGGTGTTTGACGGCTGGGCTAAGCCTTAATCCGGCAAGAACTACAATAGTGAAAAATAAAAATAAAATTAAACTTGAAAGATTGAAGCCAATAAGGCTGTCGGGTACAATACTGACACCAGTCAAAGAAGTTAAATATCTGGGACTAAACCTAGACAGTAAAATCGTCTGGAAAAAACACACAGAAGAGATAACCAGGAAAGCCACGCGGGCTCTGATGATCTGTCGAAGCCCAGCGGCCAAATCTTGGGGATGTAGCCACGAGAAAGACACTCATCAAGGTGCAAAGACTGGCATGCCTCTGTATCACAGGGGCCATGAGAACTTGTCCAACTGCTGCCATGGAGGTACTATTGGAATTGATTCCTTTGCACCTTGTGGTTGAGGAATGTGCAAGTAAAACAATCCTTAGGATGGCCAAGGAAGGAATAGGAAGAGACAAGTGCATTACATCGAGGCAATTCGATGCACTGCTCAAAAAACTACCACTCCTAGCCTTTCCTAGGGATAATATCATTAGAAGGTTTAACTTTCAAAATAACTTTGTTGCCAAGCTCAGTAACAAAAAAAATAGGATCAATGTATACAACAAAGTGGTACACAGATGGATCAAGAACTGATGAAGGAACTGAAGCAGGAGTATTCGAGCCCAGAACCAAATACTCTGAATCCATGGGCCAAAGCACCAGTATCTTTTAGGCTGAAATCTATGCCATAGCTAGATGTGTCCAAATCAATTTTGATAGAAACCATGTCAACTGTGCTATAACTATAATGTCAGATAGCCAAGCTGCTATCATGGCACTTTACTCCTATATCATTAAGTCCAAATCTGTGTGGGAATGCCTGCAAAAACTTAATGAACTAGGTAGTAGAAACAAAGTGACCCTCTGTTGGACACCTGGCCATGTGGGAATAGAGGGTAATAAAATGGCCGACTCCCTAGCAAAAAAAGAAGCATTACAATCCTTCATAGGTCCTGACCCATTCTGCGGAATAGGGGATCATAGCCTTAAAGAAGAATTCAGGAAACTAGAGAGAGGAAACAGGGCAAGAACCTGGAATAATGCTCATAGAATGAGGCAAGCCAAGAAACTTCTAGAACAATACAACCGCAAAAGATTCGACGCATGTATCAGCATGAACAAGAATAACGGGCTTCCTAACGGGGTATTGTAAACTCAAGGAGCACCTAAGCAAACTAGGTATATCTGAAGAAGGACTCCGCAGATTCTGCAATGAGTCCAGTGAGATCCCAGAACATGTGCGGGGATCTTGTGGGGCACTGACCCACAAAAGACTGAAATACTTGGGCAATTACCAATTATCAGATGAAGAAATACCGGCACTAGATCCAGCTCTCATCCTTCAATCCTTAAAGGAAACTGGATTAGAGAGAGTGCTCTAAGACATATTTCTTCCGCCAAGGCGTAGTATGAGTGCATTACCCCCAAAATGATTCCGAAAGGAATCCAAAAGCGAGGGGAACTCTAATGAGGGCATGTACCAAGGTGTTAGCTGGGGGCACAATAGACCAACAGGTCGCGGTGCAACTTACCCCATCTTCAAATAATAATAATACGTGTTACATGGCTTATTTAGGCTTGAATTCACCACTCATCAACATGGAGACTCAACGACTCACAAACTTACCGATTTTCAACCTAACGACTGGAAAGAACTGGTCATTTCGTTAAGAGGTGACAACTGTCAAGCGCGGCGATCATCGTGGTCTTAGTTTTTGTGTAACAAATTGTATTGCTTGTCTCATACTTAACGACCATGCTCTGCAAAGGTTGGAATCAAGACCAATTCTAGTGTGCAAATTCATTAAAAAACTACATTCCAGTTCACAGGTTTACAGACAGTAACAGCAGACCATGAGCCGAAATTCGATTTGTATATACAATACACAAATGATACACAAATCGTTTGTTGTGTATGCAATTTGTGGTTCAGACGATTTGTGTATTTTTATGACAATAGTGGTCAATCAAATTTGAAATGAAAATGTTTATAGATTCAGGGGCTATTGCCTTATTAATATAATTAATAATACATCCCACGCATGTATAGGCATCTAAAATTAACTGAATGTCCATATTAGCCCTATGCATTCCCAGGATAGTTAATTAAAATTTTGACATTAAGAACGCTTTTGGGATTGAATATAAACATACAGAGAAGCTACAATCCGCCTGGACCGAATCTTATGATACTGTATCCTTCTACCTCTACAGCCCGTATAAAGTGGGCATGGCTGCATATGGCCGACGATAACTTCGATTGTTTAAGGATATTACGTGTCAAAAGCGTTTTTTTGATGCCAAATAGTGAGCGTGGCATTGACGAATTGCAACCAATCTGAATGTCTAAATATTTGATCGATTTCATGTAAAATATTGAAGTTATGAAGGACTTCAAATGTTTACAGTTGTACTGTTTCTCTTTCTCAAAAGCTCAGATATGAAATTGCATCCTACTGGCTCAACATTTAAGGCCCAAAAAGTTGTGACATACAGACGGATATGACTCAGTCGATTACGCTATTGATACTGAAATTAGAAATATATGTACATACATATGTATGTACATAAGTACATACATATATGCTTTATAGGGTCTATCCCGATTATTTCTCTATTGTACAAACTATGTACATTTGTGTCAAACTTAATACATAGTATATACCCTTAGGATCCAAGCGATTCAGAGACCGATGAAGATGATAATCCTATTCTTTATTTATTTCTGAATGCATGTTGAAATCGTCGCTTGGTTGTCATGGTAACAAAGATGAGTTCTGGATAAATTTGATTGAAAGAAATATCGGTTTCTTTTTTAAACTACAGTGAAATTCGGATATAACGACGGTGAAAGGACCGGACTTAAATGGTCGTTATAGCCGAATGTCGCTATAACCGAAGTTCAGAAAAAAAAACAATTTTTTACCAGTGGGTACGAACATATGTATTTAAATTCTTAAGTAATAATATAAATGTAATGAAAAGAGCTCAACTTATGAAGAGTATCTAAATCATTTCTGTGAAAAAGTCTGTAATATTTCGCTGCTTTAAGTTCCTTTTTTCAGCAAAAACTTTTTCTAGTCGCTTCTCAGTTTTTATAAGCCACGAAACTTCCACGACGTTTTCACCTTCACCAAATAGAGCAAATCGTTTTAAGACCGAAATAGCACCTAGAGCATCTGTGAGCGTTGGAACTCGTTCAGGCAGTTCCGGATCGTCAGACTCATCCTCGTCAGATAAAACTTCATGCACATTTATTGCTGAAGCTGAAGATTATGCTACATTTTCAATAATTTCTTGATACACAGTACAAGTGTAAAATTTTTTTACATCCGCCCACTGCCACGCCTACTTTTTTATAACTTCACTAAATTATATGAAACCGAAAAATTTTGTTAAGACCAAATATTTGGGTATTTAGATTCTCTACAATTCACCCATAGAAGAGTTTTGGCCACGCCCACTTTTTGGGGGCGTTATCATCAAAAAACCTATTTTGATGTAACATCCTCAAACGTTCGACATTATAGCTATATTTGAGTACAAAATGCAATTTGGCCACGCCCATTTTATAGAGAGGAGGATAGGGTATCATACGATCCGTTCCAGACGGATTGTAGCTTTTCTGTATGTTTTTATTTAAAAAAAAAAATAATAATTTAAGAAAAAAAGTAGTAGTGAGAAGTTTTTTTTTGTGAAAAAAAAGTTAATAAAAAAAAAAGAAGAAAAGAAAGGAGAGAAAAGGACTCGTAGTGTGCAAAGTGGTGATTGGCACCACATAAAAGTGAAGTAAAAAAAGAGGACTTAAAAAAAAGTAATTGTGGCGGAGAATTACCGCATCTACCCCGTACACAGGATAGGATAATAGGATTCAGGATTTAAAGGACTCCTAAGTGGAAGGATAGAGGAGTCAGGACTTAAAAGAAAAAAAAGATAAGTAGAGTTTTTTTTATTTTTTAGTACATATAAGTTGTTTTAAACGAAAAAGCCGGTCAGCTTTCGTACCCGTTCTTTGTTTCGAACCTGTAGTTAACGGAACCGAAAGGAAATCTGAAACTACCGCCCCTTTTTTGGCCACCTCTATCGTCATTCGCTTTTTTTCTGATAAATTATATATTATTCGTTATCTAATTTTATAATTTTATTAATTTAAAACTCTTGGCACTTTGTCATTTTGTGGCCATTATTGTTCCAATCTATATTTTTTTTTTTCGTATCAAGGGCTGGAACCGGGTTCAAGTCCCCATCAGAGCCTAATCCCTTGGTGCTGTTATACCGGGATAGGTAAGTCACAGCTAGCCGCTGAGACGGGTATAAACTCTGTAACCCTGATACGTACCTCGTGACATTTCGCCGACTCCCCAAAAGGTTTTGGTAATTTTATTTTTTCTTTTTCCACACATTGTTCCCGGAAAAATATTCCCTGAACCCACCCCTCCTGAGCGGCTGGGAATTCTCTTCGAAATTTTTGACATTTCGTCGCAGTTGGGATTCCTTTTTCCCCATTCGATTTTTTTCTCTACGCGTGCGCGGCCGTTTTCTTTTTCTTGTTTACTTTCCGAGTTTTGTTTATCTTCCCTTTTTCGTGGATAATTTTTAATTAATTCCCCCTCATTAAATTTCCCGCTTTTAATTAACCCTTGAATCGGGGAAAATACCCAACACTTTTTAAAAAAAAAAATATTAACTTTGCGCTATAAAACTGAGATATTTTAATAAACTGTTGTTTTTTTATTTAGATTTGAGACTTACCGGATTTTTTGACCGAATTTAAATAATAAATTCCTTTGACCGAATGTTTTGACCCAATTTAAAAAAAAAAAATTCGGTCATACGGTCAGATTTAACCGGATTCACATTTTTTTAGTTGCCACACTGCATATTACACTACATTGCTCTTAACTATCTCTCCAACCACTGAGCTTTAAAGAAATAGCAAATAGTAAAATAGTGAAGTTATGAAAAGGTGGTCTAATTTTGTTTAAACACATACTCCGTACAAACATAATAGCAGTGTAGGGTTAGCTGCCTAAAACAACTTATTGACTGAATTAAAAGTTGCCAAAAATTGCCCAAATCAGAGTCTACTAAAGAAGATAAAAACACCACTACCTTATTTACTCTATTTACATGTTTTGTAGTTACAGTGTACCACGTCGAAGTCAGCGAAGAGTTCCCAGTTAAAGTCGGTGTGCACCAGAGAAGCGTCTTAAGTCCATTGCTATTTGTTAAAGTCATTTGCTACTTGTTATAGTCCTAGAATATCCGCTTAAAGGAAAAGTGACTGACCCCAAAGTGCATCAGTTATTCTTTGAAGCTATTATAAGTGAAGATCAAACGTCCCTGCAACGAGCACTTGATGTATGGGTGGATGTTTTGGAGGAAAATGGGTTATTACGGTACCCAGTTAAAAAAAGACAGAGTATCTGTGCTGCCCGTTCTCTGATCTACACCGGCCTATTCCAGACATTTACTTGAATGAAAAAATGCTTCCCAAGTGTGGAAAGTTCAAATATCTGGGATCTAAGATCAATAGCGAAGTAACTTGTGATGATGACATCAATCATCGCGTCAGCGTAGGGTGGATTAAGTGGCGGAAAAACTGCGCTGTTTTCTGTGACCGAAAAATGCCCCATAAGCTCAAAGGGAGGGTCTACACCACAGTTGTACGTCCGGCGTTAATATACGCTTCACAATGCAGAACAATGTGCAAAAAATATGAAGGCAAATTAACGGCAACTGAGATTAAGATGCTGCCCATGACAGCAGGAGTAACAGAGCTTGATAGAATAAGAAGTTCGAAGATTTGAGCAAGCCTTCATGTAAAAGAACTCATCACAAGCAAGATAGAGCATGACCAGCTTAGTTGGTATTGTCAAGTTCAAAGGAGAGATCTAAAAGACAACTGCACCAGCATTTGATTGGCCTCAGTGACGAAGTGATACGAAACCGCGAAGCGTGCCGGTACTTCATGAGGTTAAACCGGCAAACCCCACAGACGGACCAGTAGGGATGCAGTAAAGTGAAAGTTTTGTGATCCTTCTACTCCGGATCATAACCTTGCCTTAAGTTAAGGAGAAGTAGTTACAATGTACCATGATGACATGGATAGAAGGTTCCAAAAATACTTTTACATATTTTGATGTCCATGGATGTTATTTAAAAGTTTTCTAATCATTTTCTCATAGAGTGAATACCATTAGCAGTTCACGTAGGTGGCAAAGATGGCCAAGATAATTAGGTAACTATCGTATTTAATAATTTCATTAGGTTCTTCTACAAAATAATTTCAGATCTACTTCTAGCACCATTTCTGAACAACTGTCATCTATATAATTTTTTTTGTAACACTGCCACCCCACATTATAATTAAATTCAATTTCCCGGAATCGACGAACTTTTTGCTCCCGCATTCTCAAAACTTAAATTGAAACTTTCTTCCAAACGAAACGATAAGTGTGTTTAGCGTCTGCCAATTAACATACATTATGTATAATGTCCTCCCACCCCTTTTGGGAACCCCTTAGACGAAATTCTAATTGAATCATACCGATGACTGTGCAGGCGCGTATGTGTGAGATCCTATTCAGGCCCACATACGCCGTCGTCAACAACGATCTGTGTAACTAAAACATGCAAATAATAATTATAGCTGTGCGAAAAATCATCCCGGCAGCCTTATGGCCCCCAAACTTTACTGCCTCCCTACCTACCACTCACCCTAACGTACAAATTGCACAACTTTGAGGGAAACTTCGCTTTAAGTGAGATTCCATTGGTATATCGTATCTAATCTAATCTAATTATCCCTCTGTTTGGAGTAATTATGGTCCGGGAACAAAGTTAACAGACTTTTAAATACACCAGCTACATGTCGAACTGAACACATCCTTCGCCCGCTTCCTCCCAATGATGTATGATGGCCATGGGGGATGTCTCACAACCCTTTTATATTGTAATCTTCTTAAGCCAAAGACACTGATGGTTGAACATACCTTTTTTGTTTTTAAGAAGAAGACAATATCAGGCTGAGGGCGGGAAAGACAAAATCCCAAAACATCCCCAGAGATGGTTTTAAATTAACCGGTTTTGCCGCTACCACCGGTGACGTTGTCTCTGTACGCTTAGCAGTCTCACTCTAAGCATTGCGGCGCACAGTGGTTCAGGTTGTATGAGAGCACGGAAATAATTTATTATGTATAATATTTTGAACTTTACTAACTAACTTTATTCCGATTTATTAATTTTTGATTTGCCAAAGTTAACAAATATTATCTTAAACTCGAATTATTACTCACATTTGAGAGTTAGTCCCTATTAAAAAGTAGAAAAGTATAAAAAATTTCATCAAAAACAGATTTTTCAAGAATTACCACCAAAAATAGGCGCGACTATGTATAATGTGTAGTTGAATTATAGATAATTCAAATGCCTAAATTTTTGTTTTATTAATTTTTTTTCGATTTCTAGTAAAAATATGAAGTTTTTGAAAAATGGACTTGTCTGTGGAATGGTCTAGTCCTTTAAGAAATAATGAATTATTTCCGCGCTCCCATACAACCTGAACCACTGTACGGCGGCATGATGTTTCAATGAAATGGAGGTAATTTTGGTTTCGACCTTAATGGGATTTTTAATTTATTTTGGAAGTACTTTTCTGTTCTTAATGGCGGGTTGCTGTTGTTTGTTCATTGGCGCAAAGAGCTATTGACGCTCTGCAGGCAGACATTTCGTCAGTACTAAGAGTTTATGTATTGGATACCACGATGAATAATTTCTTTGGAAAGGAACTTGTGAGCAAAGATGTTAAACAAGTTGTCATTAACTATTGCTATTGTGTTAATTGATCATTAAGTTCTACATATTAAAAATTCATGTGGGGTTAATTTGATCCAAGAAGTAGGTACTTAATCGATATCAGAGGTTTTGTTAGTAATGAATTGGTTTTAAATACTATATGATCTACAGGAGGTGTAGTTCCGCTGTATTTAGGCTTCAACGTGCCTTACGCCTGATTTCTATATATGTATGTATTTATACCCTAGAATAAACTCGGTTATTGTGGCATAGGCTGGTAATGTGGTATAGTGGATTTGCATTCCTTTACAAAACTGTACACATAAGGAATATTCACGTCTTGTTATATCTGCTCTTGTGCAGTTGTAAAAGTGTATTTCTTTTTCAATCAAAGAGTGAACGCACTTTTCGTATTTGTAACATGTTTTATGTTGTTTTATACCTTATGTCAAAATCAGCTGATAGGTCTTCATATAATACCATTTACAATGCAAAACATACAGAACAGCTACAATTCATCTGGAACGGATTGTATGATACCCTATCCTCCTTCCTACGTAGTCTCCGACGATAACTTCAAACGTTTAAGGATGTGACATGTAAAATTTCATTAAAATTTGTTTTTTTTAATGAAAACGCCCCTAAAAAGTAGGCATGGCTAAAACTTCTGTATTCATATATTTAGAATATTTAGTGAAGTGATGAAAAAGTGGGTGGATTTCAAAAATGTTTACGCTTGTACTGTATCTTTTTCCCAAAAGTCCAGATATGAAATTTCATTCTCCTAGCACAAAATTTAAGGCCCAAAAAGCGGCGCTTTAGGGACCACATGACCTCAAAGTTGTAAAAAAATCTGAAAAATAAAATTATAGCATCAACTGTGAATCCTTGCTTGGTGTAGTGTAATTGCCAGAGCGATTCACAGTGGAAACTCTCCATACAACGCCATCTCATAAATGGTTTTTACGAAAGTAGGGTTCCCCGAATTTTTTTGATGAAAATCGATAGTTAAATTAACATATAATTTAGTTTCAATATTATAAATTTTTTTATTTATAAAAAAATTAGTAAAATCAATCGCTGAAGTGCAGTGGGTCAGAATATGGATTTGACTGAATTACTCGTACAGACTTTTCAAAAGCGTTTCCTGGAACATTTCATTCAAAACTATACAGGTGTTATACATTTTTTGAAAGCACAGAGCTTCAAGTATTTACAAAAAATACAAACATAATAGCGTTGTGTAATACGTAGAGGATATATTTTCTTTTAATCTGCCCCTTTGTTAGATGTTTATACCCTATCCTAAGGATATATTAAGTTTGACACATAGTTTGTAACATAGAGAAATAATCGAGATAGACCCTATAAAGTATATATATTCCTGATCAGCATCAATAGCGAAATCTATTGAGCGATGACCGTCCGTCCGTCCGTATGTCACCGCTTTTTGGGCCTTAAATTTTGAGCTAGGACGATGAAATTTCATATCTGGGCTTCCAAGAAAAAGATACAGTACAAGTGTAAAATTTTTCTACATCCGCCCACTGCCACGCCTACTTTTTTATAACTTCACTAAATTATATGAAACCGAAAAATTTTGTTAAGACCAAATATTTGGATATTTAGATTCCCTACAATTCACCCATAGAACAGTTTTGGCCACGCCCACTTTTTGGGGGCGTTATCATCAAAAAACCTATTTTGATAAAATTTTACATGTAACATCCTCAAACGTTCGACATTATAGCTATATTTGAGTACAAAATACAATTTGGCCACGCCCACTTTATAGAGAGGAGGATAGGGTATCATACGATCCGTTCCAGATGGATTGTAGCTTTTCTGTATGTTTTTTTTTTATATTCAAACAAACATTTCACAAACATTGCTGCCTAGTTACTTGTGTGATTAAAATATTTAATTAGTCTTAGTTCTAAAAGGATCAACATTTTTTGCTCCTTTTTTTGCCTTTTTTTTGTCAGACACAAAAATATGTCGCAAATTTAAATTTGCAAAATTTATAAAATTTATAAAATTTACCATTTACCATTATTTGTTTCTCATTACATTCTCAACATAAACCCTTAATAAAAGTAATATTTAATATGAGTTTGCTTTCTAATTGATCATTAAAAATAAAGAATGACTTAAAACAATCAATTTAGTGGTATGAACTATTAGTAACAACTCTAATGGTAGGTAAATACCTTTCACGCGCCAATTTACGTTTCACAAAAGCGCAATTTTCCTAACTGTAAAACTTTTGTTCACCAGAAAGTTGTGTCAATAATGTTATGTTATAAAACCATACAGTTCAGTTCAGCTGCTCGAAAGTCATTCAATAAATTATTTATCATAATGGGTGACTTTGTTTGTGCTCGTAGGGTTTTGTGTAACTTTTTTATAAACTCTGGTGCAAATTATACAGTAACAGTGCGTGGTTGGACGGTGCATTAAAGGTAACATTTGAAGATAATACTCCTAAAACTTTTTATAGCGAACGTGGACGACCTTCTAAACCATATCAAGAATGAATCGTCAGAGAAAACAAAAAAACCCAAAAACATGGAACTTGTACAAGAGTATGGATTTGAATTTATACACAGCGCTTATGTCCAATATTTGCGTTCTATTAGCGAAGAATATGAAGCATCTATTGTGAGTATTGTTCGAACTTCACCTAAAAAAGACAAAAAAGACGTCCTTAAGAAGATGTCAAATGATATGGAATCAATCACTTCTTATTCAAAAGATGAAGCCCTGAGTATAGTTATTGATATGGATTTAACGAAATCTCAATACAGTTTATTAAGGTGCCCCAAAATAGAGCATCGAAATTAATTATATTGGAGCTTCTATCAACCTACAGGAACTAATTGATCATACTGCAGCTCGTATCCTTCAAATTAATTCGGTGTACAAATCAGGGCAAATAAATCTGAAATTATACGTAAAATGGGGCTGTGATGGATCATCTGGGCAAAGTGAATATAAACAGCTATTACCAGGTGAGACCCAGTTAATATCGGACGCCAATTTATTCATTGCTTCTCTTGTACCTATAAAACTACTTGACTTATCAACAAATCTTGTGATCTGGCAAAATACTACGTGCTCTTCTGTTCGGTATTGCCGACCTATTTCTATAAAATTTGTCAAAGAAACTCCACAGCAGACTAGAGAAACTTTTGATAATATAAAGCTTCAAATTGACCAACCTACTCCATCACTGATTAATAAAAATGGCGCTGTAATTGCGATCAAACATGAACTATTCTTGACGATGATTGACGGAAAAGTTGCTCAAGTATTAACGGATACAACATCTAGTGCTGTGTGTACTATATGTGGAGCTAGACCTAAGGAGATGAATGATTTAAACAAAGTTACTTCCAAACCCGAAAACGAAGATGCTTTCCAATATGGCCTTTCCGCTCTTCATGCCTGGATTAGATGTATGGAAACCATTCTGCATATTTCTTATAATCTTTCGTTCGAGAAATGGTCAGTAACAACTCCAGAAAATAAAACAAGCAAGGAAAAAAGAAAAAATATGTGCAAAGCAAATTCCGAACTGAACTTGGCCTCCATATCGACAAACCCCGACAAGGAGCTGGTAATAGTAATGATGGAAATACTGCACGAAAATTCTTTTCCAACTATCATTGTTCATCTAATATTACTGGAGTTGACGAAGAATGGATAAAACGGCTATATATTATTCTGCAATCAATATCATCTGGAATCGCTGTAAATGCTACCAAATTCGGTCAATACGCAATGAATACAGCTCAAATATTTGTGATTAAATACAATTAGTATTATAAGGCATTTCGCAATTTTACCAATAGGCCAATTGTCTAAAGATGCACAGGAAGCGCAGACTACAGACGATACCGACTACATCATTCCAGGAAGTGTTATCGGTTAGCAACGAATGGTAACAAATGAAGATGTTTTAAATACATTATTATTTATATCAGATCCATATATTGCAAGTTTAAGGATACCAATCGAGACCGTTTCCAAGGAATTTTTTGATGAAGCCAAAATGTCTTGGATCTGCCTGAAAGTGAATAATCAACATATTATACTTGTTCTAGAATATATCAACTTTAATATTTCTAAATTCAAATATTTTAAAATTTTTTCTATGCCTTATTACTTTAATTTTACTGTAAACTAAACTCATTTGCTCAAAACGTAATTGCTCATTAATCGTTAACTAACTAAAATCTTTCAGTTGCTACAATTTATTGTCAATTATATTCACTGCTCCCTTTTATTAAAAACACAAATGTTTCGGTACATTGAGACTCTTTATAAAAGCACCAACCAACAAGTTTTATCCATTTTTAATTCGAATTCGTTCGTTATCACCTAAAACCAATTTCATTAAAAAGCATGTACATTCAATAATGTATATATGTACACATTTTCACATTTTTGCTATCATTTAAAACATAAGATACATATTTTTGAGACAGAGAACCTGTTTCGGTCCCACTGTGCGATTGGGCGGTCGCAGTCCCTTGCCAGAGCGCCCGGAACATGATACAGAAACATCAATTTTGAATTTATTTTGTACACACTCAAATTCTGATATATTATCTAGTATATACTGGTAAATCTAGAACTGAAATGCCAGAACAAAACTCTGGTCGCAACACCTCGCCAGAGCGCGTCAAAGTGCATTGCGCGTAAGAGGCCTTTTCATTGGTTTGTATAAGGAATTCTTGCATATCTTTAAAAATATGTATGTATATGTAACACCAAATTACTTTCGAATTACTCATCGAGCAGGCAGGAAGTGTTTCGTCAAAGCAAAACAAAAACATACAGAAAAGCTACAATCCGTCTGGAACGGATCGTATGATACCCTATCCTCCTCTCTATAAAGTGGGCCTGGCCAAATTGCATATTGTACTCAAATATAGCTATAATGTCGAACGTTTGAGGATGTTACATGTAAAATTTTATCAAAATAGGTTTTTCGATGATAACGTCCCCAAAACGTGGGCGTGGCCAAAACTTTTGTATGGGTGGATTGTAGGGAATCTGAATGCCTAAATATTTGGTCTTAACAAAATTTTTCGGTTTCATATAATTTAGTGAAGTTATGAAAAAGTAGGCGTGGCAGTGGGCGGATGTAAACAAATTGTACACTTGTGCTGTATCTTTTTCTTGGAAGCCCAGATATGAAATTTCAGCGTCCTAGTTAAAAATTTAAGGCCCAAAAATCGGTTTTGTGTTGATAAAGCCCCCAAAAAGTGGGCGTGGCCAAAACTTTTGTATGGGTGGATTGTAGGGAATCTGAATGCCTAAATATTTGGTCTTAACAAAATTTTTCGGTTTCATATAATTTAGTGAAGTTATGAAAAAGTGGGCGTGGCAGTGGGCGGATTTCAAAAATTTTTACACTTGTACTGTATCTTTTTCTCAGAAGCCCAGATATGAAATTTCATCGTCCTAGCTCAAAATTTAAGGCCCAAAAAGTGTTGACATACGGACGGACGGACGGACGGACGGACGGTCATCGCTCAATCGATTTCGCTATTGATGCTGATCACGAATATATATACTTTATAGGGTCTATCTCGATTATTTCTCTATGTTACAAACTATGTGTCAAACTTAATATACCCTTAGGATAGGGTATAAACATACAAAAAAGCTACAATCCGTCTGGAACGGATCGTATGATACCCTATCCTCCTCTCTATAAAGTGGGCGTGGCCAAATTGCATTTTGTACTCAAATATAGCTATAATGTCGAACGTTTGAGGATGTTACATGTACAATTTTATCAAAATAGGTTTTTTGATGATAACGCCCCCAAACAGTGGGCGTGGCCAAAACTGTTCTATGGGTGAATTGTAGAGAATCTTAATACCCAAATATTTGGTCTTAACAAAATTTTTCGGTTTCATATAATTTAGTGAAGTTATGAAAAAGTGGGCGTGGCAGTGGGCGGATTTAAAAAATTTTTACACTTGTACTGTATCTTTTTCTCAGAAGCCCAGATATGAAATTTCATCGTCCTAGCTCAAAATTTAAGGCCCAAAAAGCGGTGACATACGGACGGACGGACGGACGGACGGTCATCGCTCAATCGATTTCGCTATTGATGCTGATCACGAATATATATACTTTATATGGTCTATCTCGATTATTTCTCTATGTTACAAACTATGTGTCAAACTTAATATACCCTTAGGATAGGGTATAAAAAGCCTTCGACACGGTCTGGATTGACGGGTTGTTATATAAAGTTCTGCGATATGAATTCCAGAATCATCTAATAAAGATGATTACATCTATGGTGTACGAGAAGAAGTTCTTTGTAACAGATAGGCAATAAACCACGACTAAAGTTTTTATACCCTATCCTAAGGGTATATTAAGTTTGACACATAGTTTGTAACATAGAGAAATAATCGAGATAGACCCTATAAAGTATATATATTCGTGATCAGCATCAATAGCGAAATCGATTGAGCGATGACCGTCCGTCCGTCCGTCCGTCCGTCCGTCCGTATGTCACCGCTTTTTGGGCCTTAAATTTTGAGCTAGGACGATGAAATTTCATATCTGGGCTTCTGAGAAAAAGATACAGTACAAGTGTAAAAATTTTTTAAATCCGCCCACTGCCACGACGCCCACTTTTTCATAACTTCACTAAATTATATGAAACCGAAAAATTTTGTTAAGACCAAATATTTAGGCATTCAAATTCCCTACAATCCACCCATACAAAAGTTTTGGCCACGCCCACTTTTTGGGGGCGTTTTCATCACAAAACCGATTTTTGGGCCTTACATTTTTAACTAGGACGCTGAAATTTCATATCTGGGCTTCTAAGAAAAAGATACAGTACAAGTGTAAAATTTGTTTACATCCGCCCACTGCCACGCCTACTTTTTTCTAACTTCGCTAAATTATATGAAACCGAAAAATTTTGTTAAGACCAAATATTTGGGTATTTAGATTCCCTACAATTCACCCATAGAACAGTTTTGGCCACGCCCACTTTTTGAGGGCGTTATCATCAAAAAACCTATTTTGATAAAATTTTACATGTAAAATCCTCAAACGTTAGACATTATAACTATATTTGCGTACAATATGCAATTTGGCCACGCCCACTTTATAGAGAGGAGGATAGGGTATCGTACGATCCGTTCCAGACGGATTGTAGCTTTTCTGTATGTTTAATATCATTTATGGTCTCCCACAAGGCACAGTTACTGCACCGCTTCTTTTTAACATCTATGTTTCTGAAATGCTTAGAGGATTGGATAATTCGGTAGCGTTTACTGACGATGTTATTCTGTATGCAAGTGGCTCAAAAATACAGAACATTCAAAGACAACTTCAAAAAAAATTTGATAAGCTGCAGGCATTCTGTTCAGAATGGAAGCTGAAGATTAACCATACAAAATGTGAAACTATACTGTTCCGCACCCCAATAAGACGCGGTAATTCAGATTTGATACGAAACTGGAAAAATCTGCGAATAACGAGTTTCGAATCAAAGACAGCTGTGAAGTATTTAGGTGTTCATTTGGACAAATTCTTGTACTACAATGAGCACATAAATATGCAGTTATAAAAGGCAAGAGCAGCATTTATGTCTCTCAAAAGCTTATTCTACTCCAGCTATTTAAAATTTGACGTGAAGATCATATGTTACCAAGCCTTTGTTCGACCAATTCTGACTTATGCGAGTCCAGTATGGTGGAACATAAGCCCATCTTACATGGAAAAGCTTCGGTTATTTGAAAGAAAATGTCTTCGAGCGTGTATGCGGATGTATAGAAGCGCAGATTCCGTCTCTAATAAGACTATTGGATCCTTCCGCTGTATCCAAAATTGACAATGTTATTCTGGATCTTGTGAGGAACCATTTTGCGCGGTCAGCTAACATTACGGAAAACGAACTAATTTCGGGCCTATTTTACCCTAACTCTGAGTATTTCAGAAACACATTGGTGAGTGGTTATATCCCACCGGAGACATTCTTATATCTGGATGCACATGGCTACTTGTCAGACTCGACGAACCCTATTATATACCATATTGCTAGAAGGGCGACAGATAAACGTATCCTCTATGAACCGATATCCTCAGGTGATGGAAATACTGATCTGAAATACTGCGTAAGTGTACCTGAAAGGGATTTATAAAATGTCGATAGACTGAATCGGGAAAGATACTGGTGGCTAGACTGGATTGAAGCCAACGTTTAAGTTAAACAGGACTGGGCCCTGACATGTGATTTTCAGCCCACCGAAGAAATAGTTGAATGAATTACCATTTGCTTAGCTGGTTATCGATGGGCTGAAGATCACATGTCAGGGCCCAGACCCTACATAGGTTAATGTAGTTTAAGTTAGTTTCAATCGTTTTTATTTTATTATTATGTTAAGGTAGGTTAAGCTAGGTAGGTTACTTCTAGGTTAATTTTATAACAAAATAAAGATAAAGAATTGTATAAGGTTTTGCCACATTTTTCCTTAACATGTAAAAAAAGAAATAAGTAAAGAAATCAGTTAAACGAAAAAATAAAGTTAACAGTTAGAACTATTACTTCAAATAAAAATGATAGCATAAATATTGAGAACCCTTAAAATCATTTATTTATTGAAGCCATAAATAATGTTTTAGTTTTTTAAGTTTATTTCAACAAATTGTAATGCAGAATAATGATTAAGTGGATAAATAAACAAAGAAAAAAATTGTAACACCAAAGGCTATGTGAAATGCTACATGAATCTTACAGCATTAAGCAAAAAATATTTTTGTGAAGATATAATACTACCATCGCCAAATGTATCACTAAAAGATTAAAATTCTGCAGTTCAGTGTTGTGAAACTAGCCTTATGCTATGTCCCCACCAAAACTTAATCCGGGATTTAGCGAAAAAAGATTTAGATTTACGTAGGCTGTCCCCACCGGGATTTAGGATTTATATTGACGTTTGCTGTGAAGAAGTCACAGTTAGTAAATTTTTTATAATTTTTGGAAGTGGATACAAATTTTATTGCTGTCTATAATTAATTAAAGATCAGAATTACTAAAATGATTGCCAAAAATGATTCAAAACCTGATTTGCTCAATGTATTTTGGATTTCTTTTTTTTTGACGTTTTCAATTTTTTTTTTTCAACAAACGAAAATGACATGTGCTGACATAAAAAGCGATTGATCGATTTGCGTGGCATGAGGATTTAGGTGAGATTTATTATAGATCTAGGATTTAGATGGGATTTATAGACGTCAAATCGTATGGTAAATCCTCGAGATTTAGTGAAGATTTAGGTGAATTTAGGGAAATCTTAGCTAAATTCCGGATTTAGTTTTGGTGGGGACATAGCATAAAAAGTAGAAACACCATCTTACCTGCTCAACATAGGCAGTTTGGATGCTGGCCAGCTTAGTACAGGGAATAAGAAGAATTGAAGTCGCTGCACCTACAGAGACTGTCAACGCTGAAGAAATTAGTGAACAACATTTAGAAGCTAAGAACTCTTGCATTTTTTGTAATAAGAAGCAAAGGAAACATACAGGTCGCATTCAACCCATCCGTGTCTTTGAACAAAACACGATATCGTTAACTATCGTGAAGTATGCGAGTGCTTTAAAGGACCAAAAATTGTTGCAGAAGGTTACTTACTTACTTAACGGGCTCCCGACCCGTGAAGAGTCTCTGCCTGAGACACAGCAGCCTTCCACTCTCTTCGATCCCGGGCACGCTGCTTCCAGTTATCTAGACCAAGCGCTCTGGCATCCGCGATAGCTTGATCCTTAAAACGGAGGTTCGGTCTTCCTTGTCTTCTCGAACCTGGGGGCTGTGATTCGAAGATCCTCTTTGCTGGAGCATTATTCTCCATTCGCTCGATGTGGCCGAGCCAGTGTAGTCAACGTGTTTTGGCTTTTTGGACTACATCCACATCCTGGTACAGCTCATAGAGTTCGCGGTTATATCTTCTCCTCCATTCGCCCTCCTCGCATACGGGACCGAATATCCGACGAAGAATTTTTCTTTCGAAAGTGTTCAGTATTTGCTCTGCTTTCCTGCTTATCGTCCAGCACTCGGCTCCATACAGCAGAACTGGCAGGATCAAAGTTTTGTAGAGCAAACATTTCGTCTTCCGAGTTAGGAGTTTTGACCCCATTTGTTTCGCCAAACCGAAATAGCAGCGGTTTCCTAGGGTAAGTCTTCGTCGAATCTCCACTAAGTTGTCATTCGTGGAGTTGATATTTACTCCGAGGTAGGTAAACTCCTTAACCACTTCGAAGTTACTGTTGCCAACAGTGACGTTTTGTCCTAGGCGGTGGACAGATGCTTCTTTGTTTGTTGACAACATGTATTTGGTTTTGTCCTCATTCACTTCAAGGCCAACACGTTTCGCCTCTTCTTCAATTGCCGTAAAAGCCTCTAACACGGCGCGCTGGGAGCGACCGATGATGTCGATGTCGTCTGCGTATCCCAGCAACTGGACAGATTTGTTGAAGATAGTGCCTTCCGTGTTTACACCTGCCCTGCGCACTATCTGTTCCAGCACAAGATTGAAGAAGTCACATGATAGCGCATCCCCTTGCCGAAATCCGGTGCATGTTTGGAATAGTTCAGAGGAACTGTTGCCGAATTGCACATTGCACCGCGTGTTATACAGCGTCACGCGGCACAGCTGGATCAGTTTAGCCGGGATCCCGAATTCGGCCATCGCCTTGTAGAGCTCAAGACGATGAATGCTATCATATGCGGCTTTAAAGTCGATGAAGAGATGGTGAGTCTCGACTTGAAATTCGTTGGTCTTTTCCAGGATTTGCCTTAGTGTGAAAATTTGGTCGATCGTCGATCTGCCGGGCCGGAAGCCACACTGGTACGTGCCGATTAGTGTGCTGCAGAAAGGCTTCAGACGTTCACACAGTACGTTGGATAGGATCTTATATGCGACATTAAGCAGGGATATGCCTCGGTAGTTCTTACAAGACATAGGATCGCCTTTCTTGAAGATGGGGCATATAGAGCTGATAGTCCAGTCATCGGGCATGACTTCATCCACCCACACTTGGTTGATGACTTGGTGCATGCACCCCACCAAAGCATCACCACCATGTTTGAAAAGCTCTGCTGGTAGACCATCAGAGCCGGCGGCCTTGTTGTTCTTCAGCTTTTTGATAGCTGAGCCGACCTCTTCAAAACTAGGAGGGGGAATGGATTCTTCATTGACTGGATGCGGGTTCTCTTCTTGCCCTATCACTCTCTCTACCTGCCCATTAAGTAGCTGCTGAAATGCTGCTTAAATACATCTACTATTCCCTGTGCTTCGGTGACTAGGTTTCCTTCACTGTTTCGAAGAGCCTGCGTTCCGGGCTTGAAGCCAGCTGCCAGTTGCTTGGCTTTCCTGAAAAACATCCGGATGTTGTTCCTATCGCGGGACTCTTCGATATCCTTGAGCTGGGAGGCTGCGTGGGCCCTTTTCTTCTTACGCAGGATCTTCTTCTCCTCCCTTCTTCTGGTTCGATACTCTTCTCTCGCTGCCCTTGTTTTGCGTTGCAGCGCTTGCAAGTGTGCATTTTCTGTCACCTGTTTCCGGCGTACGCATTCATCATCATACCAAGGGCTCTTTTTGGGTGGTGGCTGGTAGCCTATGGTGGTCTCTGCTACCCCTTTGATGATGTCGCGATACTGGTTCCACAGATTGTTGGCGTTTGTGGATGGTGAATGCACAGCGGAGAGTCTCTCACTCAGGCGCTCCCTGTAGGCTCTGGCTACTCCAGACGTGCTAAGGCTTCCAACGTTGAATTTCTTTTTCTGGGCGGTCTGAAGCTTCTTCTCATTGGATAGTCGAGCTCTGAACTTAGCTGCAACAAGAAAATGGTCAGAGTCGACGTTTGCCCCTCTGAACGTTTGCACATTCAGAATGTTGGATGCGTGCCTCGCATCTATTAGCACGTGGTCGATTTGGTTGGCGGTTCGACCATCTGGAGAGCGCCAGGTTGCTGTGTGGATTCGTAGTCTTGGAAACCTAGTGCTACTTATCACCGTATTACGAGCTGCTGCAAAATCGATTAGCCGGAAGCCGTTGTCTGTTGTCGTGTCGTGGAGGCTGTGCTTTCCAACTAATCCGCCGAAGATGTTTTCCTTACCGATTTTGGCATTGAAGTCCCCGAGTATGATTTTGACATCATACTCCGGACAGGCTCCGTAGGCTCCGTCCAGGAGGTCATAAAACTCCTCCTTGATAGAGTCTTCAGCTTCGTCGGTAGGGGCGTGTGCACATATTATGCTGATGTTTTGAAATGTAGCCTTGATGCGGATCACAGCCAGGCGATCGCTGATTGGCTTAAAGTCAATTATCATTGAGCGTAGCCGATTTCCCACGACGAATCCGCATCCTAACATGTGCAGTCTTTTGTGGCAGCTGTAATAAATGTCGCAATTTTTCCGTTTTTGCATACCTGATCCTATCCATCGTATCTCCTGGATCGCGGTAATATCTGCCTTGTACCGCGTGAGGACAGATTCAAGTTTTTGAGTAGCACCAGGAGTGTACAGTGTACGTACATTCCAGGTGCATACTCTTATATCATAGTCCGTGTACGTTCCGGGTCGTGGTATTAAATGAGGGGGTCCATTATCCGAGGCTTGCGTCTCTCTCATAACTAAATTTTTTTTACGTGGTAAGGAAGTTACCCCGACGGCACAACCCCCAACCCCCAGTTCCATTTTTTTGAAACCCCTAGGACGAGGGGCCGGTTTTAAACCGAAGTCAGTATCCCGCTTCGGGGATATGAGCGCTGCCGTTGGCCCAATAAGGGCTCATCCGCCACCATCTCTTTTCCAAAAACCTGACTTATTCTTGGAAATCTTTATCGGCCTGAGCTCCGAATATGTCGAAGTAGCCCAGATAAAGTGTTGTGCTTCCGTTTGAAGCTTTAACGCCACCGTTGACTCCATCGAGAGAGTTCGTCCGCTGTCGTATTTATAGTGCTGCAATTTTCTCTTGGTCAACACTCGCGCTTATAAGTTTAGCAAGTCGGGTCCGGATGGACACCAACCAGTACCCGATGGCTACCACTAGGAGGTAAAATAAGCACAATTGATGCGCAGTAACAGTTACAACACTGGACGTCGCCAAGTTGACGCCAGTCAGTGCCTACCCTATTCCTACAGCATCCAGCCATCAGAAGGTTACTGAGAATAAATTATTAGGAGTACAGCTAAAATACCATCCTATGTACAGACTTGATTACCAGCATAACTTCAAAGGTGTTCACGAATCAAAAAAAACCATAATTTTTAGAAAAGAAAGAGAGAATAGAGGGAATAGAACACCCAAGGAGCTTTAAAACTTTGTTCTAACAATAGCAGGTGACACTAGTCTACGATGTCGTTAGAACTCTAGCTGTTTTAGAAAATTCAAATCTACATATGTACATATATGACACGACATTATTAATGCAGTAAGCAGTGGCAAAATAAAAACTTCTAAGCATTTGACTTTAGGAATGGCCTATTCCTTCTGAAGTTTACACGTAGTCTATAATTTTTTTAATAAAACTGCCGTCGCTCAACCTGAGCTTTATAATGTGGTAACACATGTGTTTAATTTTTCATTCGTCTTTCCCTACCACAATTTCCATTCCCAAAGGTTTCCTGGTCTTCCTTCTATTCCAAAGACCTGGTTGAGCGCTTTCTCTTTTCCACCTACACTGTCATTTCATCTTTTCCTTTCTTTCTTTCCTTGACGTTTTCGGCAACGATTGACCACAGCGTTTATTTCATATTTTTGTCTGCACACCGGGCATGAGGGATGACATAATACGACTGCGCAATAATGACAAATTGTCATATGATGCTATTGCAAATAAGCTGAATTGCTCGTAAACGATGATTTTTAACGCTATATAGTATGTCAAGGAACATCAAACTACGGAAAGCGTAGTAAGACGTAAAAGACCCCGCAAAACCAATGAAGCTGAATATAGGATGATAGTTCGCATAGCAAGAAAAAACCCCTTTTTGAGCTCAAATGGTAGATATTAGAAAAGAAGTTATCGGCGAATACCCAAATGCCCTAAAAAACCGAAATGCTAGGTCAGCTTTTGCAAAAGATCACAAGGATTGGGCGATCTCTGAATGTAAAAAAAAATACTCTGGAGCGATGAAAAGAAAATCAATAGAGTGGGTTCCGATGGTAAACAAAAAGGTTTCAGAATAATTCTATTGATGTCATTAATTGGCCGTCATGCAGTCCGGACCTGAACCCTATAGAAAACATCTGGTATGAACTAAAGAAAGAAGTTAATAAGCATAAAATTGGAAATTTGAATGAATTATTTGAAATTGCAAGGGCAGCTTGGAAAAACATAAAACCAAAAAAATGTCAGGACCTATTTATGTCAATGACAAAACGATGTAGGGCTGTCATTGCAAGCACGGGATTCCCGACAAAATCTTAAGGAAAAAACGTTAATTTAAATGAAAAATTGATATACAGTCGAACTTCTCAAACTCGAACTTTTATCGTGAACACTGATTTTTCATATATTTATTTTCGAATTTCTATAACTCGAATATTTCTATAACTCGAACTACTCGAAGAGATATTTCAACCGTAACTCGAATTTTTCGGGAAATTTACTCACAGAACTACATACGTTTTCTCATAAGCGTAAAAGGGAAGTTCCTATTGTTATTTAAATTCCATATTCATACGTATCATCCATTGAAAAGATAAGAGCTCTTGTTGAGTGCAGAAGTAATGTTCCTGACAATATCTATAAGTCTTTATATTTAGTGGAGGATTTTGTAGAAAATGAGAAGTGGTCGTGCAAAACTCAAAAAAAAATTACAGAATTCTTTAAAATAAACGAATAATTTTATTTCCGTACAGTTGCATATTTTCTATAACTCGAAGTTTCTATAACTCGAACTTATTTTCTGGTCCCTTGAAATTCGACTTAGGGAAGTTCGACTGTAATTTCTCTTCGTTATTAATTAGATGGCCAGTTATTTTATTTCACCATCTTTTAAATGGAATTTTACTCGTATGTTGATGTTAATTTTTACTTGCACCTATACCTACAGGGCAAGTATTGGTTTCGTGAAAAATTTCGAACTCGAGATTTTAATCAAACTTGACATTACTATGATGGAGAAGTCAAAAAAAGTGGGTCCGCCAATTCCGTCTATCTGTCTGTCTGTCTGTCCGTCTGTCTGTCTGTCTGTCTGTCTGTCTGTATATTCGACTGCAGCCCAAACGCCTCAACGGATTTGCTTCAAACTTCATATCTGGGGTCTGTGGGATGATCCCTAGATTAAAATTAAGGGCCGATTTCACTTAAGGCCGATTTCACTAAAAATGGATTTTCTCGAAAACGGCTCTAACGATTTTGATAAAATTTCATATGTGAGTTAGTTTGGGCATTTGCTATTAGATGGCATACCACGTTCTGCGCGAAAAATGCGTATAAAGGTAATTTTACAAATTGACTGTTTCTCGTCTATTTCTACAGCGATTGGGCTTAAAATCAATATCTGAGGTGGATATGCTAAATGCAAAATTATAATATACCAAGTTTTGGAACTGCTACGCCTACTTTTAAAAAATTTTACTTTTTCAAAATGTTTACTAGAAATTGAAAAAATTGTTGAAACATAATTCATAGGCTTTGAAAATCTCTATAATTTACCTTAACATCATATATAGCCACGCCCACTTTTACAAAAAAAACTTGAATTTCAGTGCTTATACGATTATAAACTAATAGCATTAAGGTGCAAGTACGTACGACCCAGTCGTGCACTTTATTTTGATGTCAAGTTCATTGTCTTTTTTCACTGACATATAGTACAAACTTAAACAACAAAGAAAAACCACATACCATTCAAAATTTAAATAAAAAAGTTGAAAAACATTTTCCCGGTGTATCGTTCTTAATTAGTTTGACACAACTGAATGTATGTACATACTTACATATGTATATCCAAACTAATCAAAGTATAAAATTTCATGGAAATCGTAAGTAACCCGTAATTTGGAATGTAAATTTCGATTTCATCTGGAATTGTGGGCCTAGATTCTCCAGATGTGAAGTTTAAATCACATACATATGTATGTACGTCTAGCGTTTAGGCTCCCGTCGAGCGTACAGACAGACAGACAAACAAATAATAAATAAATATACGTATGCATGTATTTATTATATAAGTTGTTCATTTATCGTTGAACTAATAAAATATAAGGCCGTACTACTCAATTGCCTTTTCAACACAGGAAAACAGCGATCAACAAGCATTATTCTTCGTTTGACTTTTTCTGAGCTGTTATTATCAGAGTTTATCGCAGAGCTAAGGTAAACACAGTCCCTCACTACTTCCGAGTTATAGCTGTCGACTGTGACTTTCTGCCTAATTCGTCGATGTTGTATGCTCCTTCTTGTTCACAGCGTATACGATGTTTTGCCGTCGATTACCGCTAAGCCCATTTTGGCAGTTTTCACTTCCGTACTAGCGAACGAACCAATGACAGCCCGCCGAGTTCTATCAGTAATGCCAATATCGTCGGCATACGCTAATAGTTGCACAAACTTAGAAAGATTATGCGTCCGGTGTTGGCTTGTGAACTTCACACGGTGCTGTGACATAACGCCACATGACATAAAGCGATATTTTAACTTATTTCCTACGCTCTACACGTCTGCCAAAGTTAAAAGTCGATCGTTAACACCGTGTCTCCACGAGCAAACTATGTAATATTCAATTTTTGGTCTCCACTAGCAATTTTCATAGAATGCCATATTTCAAGCTATGAAAAATTGTTCGTGGAGACACCGTGTAAGGAGCACTGTAGTATGATCATATGTATGTATATCGCTTTGTGGTTTTATAAACATATTTTTCACGGCTCGACGTGTAAGAAAAAAATCCATTTGAAAGTGACATAAAGCCATAATAGCCTTATGTCGCTATGCTAAAGCGACATTAGGCCATATGTACCTCCAATATGCGCTTATATTGCTTTGCAATAGCGTCATAAGACCGTATTTTGAAATAGGGCATATGACGTTATGGCGTTATGTCACGGTACCATTTCGCACAATTCGTTTAAGTAAAACTTTAAAGAACCGGCAAAGACTCTGACAGTCTCTTACGATTATAGACGCTATATCTTCACACAGTAATTCTTTTTTGTTAATAGAAAATCGCCTTCCTAAGGGTTTTTATCGGAGAGCTCGTAGAAACACTCTTTGCTAGCGCTGTTCTTGTCCTCTGTGGTGGCATAAGCGTATATTAGGCTAATGTTGGTGAGTTTACCCTAGATGCGGTTAGTAATAAGATGGTCGATCACGTATCAATGTAGAACCTTCGCTAATTCTCCCACTGCATGCGACATGTTAAGGACCCGAAGGTCGTTGTCCTTATTTCGTCAACAGACAACTGTGGTACTATTACATGTGCGGCTGACACTATTTTATTTTATCAACAGAAAGTTCTCTTTGTAAATCCCTCGTAATTTCCCCCAAAAATGTCGCCTCTTGCCTTTTACAACATCACACCAGCATCCTGAGTCAAACACAGGACATTACGCACAAAATATGATCTAACATAATCAATGACTGTCTAACTCTTTCCGCTGTTCAAATCCATGTTGCTGTTAGATGTTCGTAAAAGGGCCTACGCTGGTATTAAAGCAACAAATTTTAACACACTGTTCAATCCAATGAGCTTAGGCCGTATTATTTTATATAAAACATCCCATTCCGTTGGTAGATAGCATGAAACGTATTTAATCGGCTTTAAGGGGCAACAAATCCACTCCATAACACCCTGCCAAGTGGTTAACTAATAGCATCTCTCCGGCTTGGGCTCGCTAATGTACGAACCGCATGACAGAGCCAGTTCGGGAGCAAACAAAAATCAACCGTTCATATGTATCGCAGCCATGTTGACGATGGTTATACGTACATATTTATGTAAGCATTCGCATACTCAAATTGCAACACCATTTAGTTACAGCTGATAATAAACTTTATGCTGGGTACAACGGGTGCACACAGCGGGTAATCTGCGGCGTTATTATCTGCCACCTAAATAGGCTATCCCTCTGAGATTTCCAGTCAAATGTGTACAATATTTGTCGTTCTTTTCAGGAAGGCCGGAGAGTTCCGCCTCGAAAAATGAGATTCTCCCACAAATTTTAATGATATGCCCAATAGAGGGCACCAGTAAACGGAGTCATAATGACAAAATGTTATCTTTTCTCTTTGAATTGTTACTGCTGTTGTTGCTGGGTTCCCTCTTGTCTGGCTTGTATGTATACGTATGTATGTATCTGTTGAAATAAATAAACAAACAATGGAAGCCGTAAAGGAGGAGTCATAGGACGGCGTACTAAAGGAGCTTGCTGTCGTTATGGTAGGCCATCTCCCTCGATTTGACAGCATTTAAAATTGATCCATTTATCTTGTCGATAGGGTCCTCATTGTCGTTGGTCCTTGCGCTCAGCGCGAGCAGCGTCCGTGTTGTCTTTGCTTCTATATGTGTCGTTCTCTATTGTAATCATGAAAATTATAAAATTTACTCGCGTTTTATGTTGGATAAAATCTAATTAGGATTTAATTTTATGGCCGGAAAATAAACTCGCATACAACAGCGAAGTTTTTGTAATGATTTAGTAGATGGTTTGGGGGAATACAGGATATTTTCCCACCACTTGGGTGGATGGTTTCAGTTTATTACGTGAGGCAGTAAAATATTATGCAAACAGATTTTTGGTTCTTAGAGGAAAGCAGGGGTGTTAAATCGCTTTAAACGATAGACGAAACAGTAAAAGATAATATTTCTGATTGATATTTTCGAAGTTGGTGCTGGTTTTCAGCGTTTGGATATCGGTGTTAATTTATCGTTTTAATTATTTGTAGTTATATGTATTTTTCAAAATCATATGTACATATATGTACATACATATGTCTTTACAATTTATTTTTCTGCTTTACAGTGACATTAGATTACTATTGTTTATTAATTTTTCACAGAACGGCCACTGGGTGAATCCATAAATATGCTCCAGCTGGTACGCACTAACATTCTGACAATACCTCGGCAGAAATAAAAAGAAGAATGGCTAGAACATATAGAGCGGATGGACACAAATGCTCCGGCCCGTAGAGTCTTTGAATCCAACCCGGAGGGACAACGCATTAGAGGAAGACTTCACCTTAGGTGGCGCGCACAATTTGAACTGGGACATAAACAAACTTGGGGTGAGCAACTGGAGGCAGTTAGCTACGGACCGAGCTAATTGGAGAGTGGGGGCCCAGGTTCACCCCGAACTGTAGCGCAACCTAAGTAAGTAAGTAAGTAGGGTATGACAAGACCTTTATTACTTAGGTGTCGTTGGACCAAAACATGAACTCTTCCAACACAAATAATGAGACAACATAAGGGCGTGTAAGGAAAAAATCAATTTTAATGTGACATAAAGCCATAATAGCCTTATAACGCTATACTAAAGCGACATTAGGCCATACCTCCAAATATGCCCTTATATTGCTTTGCAACAGCGTCATGGTACAAACAACTGCATTGACATCTGACTGACGACTAGGAGCGTCACAAGAACGGTGGGGATACAGCTTTACATGCTGAGTAATGACGACAATACGGATGGCTCTATCTGTCTTAAAAAGGCAGAGATTCCGATTCAGATGGGACCTCTGTTTTGGAGGTTTTCACCGTAATCACAATTGCCAAGAAACAAGTTGCTTTACTTGCTACGGCACAAAGTAAAAATAAAAATAAAGTAATGATTTGGCAAGTTCGCTCAAGTCTGTCTCCTGAAAAAGGAGAGTCAACTTGGACGAGGACGACAGTAGTTCTGCCAATTGGGTGAGAGCTTTCATTGACGACGAAAGAAGCCAACCTGTTTTGGGAGGGCAATTTTCAGAAAGCTTAGCAGGTCAGTCCACTAATACCGGGCTACTATTTCAGGGGTGTCAGCCCCTTAAGAGAAGACCCTAACGTCATGCATAGCGAAAAAGTCCACTCGGATTCTCAACCAGAGGGATTCGGTTTCCAAGAGAGCCATCACACAAGAGGATCCTAATAAGACCACAAAGAGGGTCAAAACAAACCATTCCGTCTTCTCACTCCTTGTCATTTGCTCGCTGGGAAAGATTTCAGGATCGTTTATGGTTTGGAGTCGCTTCACTGAAAAGTTTATGAGAGTGACGAAAAACTGATTTCTGACTTATATATATATGTATATATGTATTATTCGAGAGATTACGAACCAGACTACTGTGTTGGGTAACTTTTCGTCTCTCTTCCACTGTCTATCTTAGCCCGAGAGCTAACCCAGTGGCTCCCCAGGACCTCCCTTCTTCTGCTATCTAACGCCGGACATTGATACAATATAAGTGCTGCCGTCCCGACTTCCTCCAGGCATAGTTCAAAGGTGTCGTCCTCCAGAAGACCCATCTTCTTTAGGTGAAACCCGAAATTCCCAAGCCTGTAGATAACGCTGCCACTCATTTCAGTGTTCTTCGCCCTAAGCTTAGAAGCTCTCTGTGAGTGGTGCCAATCGACATTTTTATAGCCATTTTCGCCTGCCTGCAACCTTCCACGGTTGATCACCTTCTCTGGTGTTCCGCCGAGGCCCAGTTGCTAATCATGTGTTCTACCATTCCTCTGCCAATTGCAACAAATGGTTCCGGACCAAAGAGCTTCGAGGTTGACCCTTGCTTTGCTAGAGAGTCCGCCTTTTCATTCCCGTCAGTCCCTACAGTCCTCTCACCCAGAGCAGCGTCATCTCATTTCGACATGAGCACTCACTTACGAACACATTCCAATGCCAGTAATATATTGATATCTGTTTGCTCCATGCGTTTAATCACTGATTGATTGTCCAGTGCTATGGTAACGTTCCTGAACCTGACCCTCTTTCAGGTGATCCAACGCATGCAACAGGGCAATCATTTCGGCTTGATAGACTGAGGTATATTTCCCCAGACGGTGTGCATTTGCATCTCACCCAATCACTAGATCTTCGCTTCTATCCCTGCAGACATTCACCAGAGACTCTACCTATTTTGTTGGGGGAGGCTCTAGGGAGTCATATGGCAGGTATGCCAATGCCATGATAAAACTGCCCGCACCTGCAGATCGCACATATTGTAAAGTGACAATACTCTTAGGTAACCCTCTAATCCTTCATTTGAAGATCCAAGGCTCCTGTAACAAGGCAATATCAATTGACTCCTCCACAAAACATCTGCTCAGCATTGCTGATGCAGCTTTGCTTTTGGCGGAGGATCAATTGGATCACCCTAAGTTTTTCCCGGTACAGGAAACTTAACTCGTTTCAACTGGGTTCTCATTTTCTGACTTAAATGAGAACCCATTTGAAACTTCCAGAGAAGCAGGTTTGGGATGACGAATCTTCTGAGCAAATTAATAAGCCTAAGTCCGTTACCAAACGTGGTGTTGTGTAGACTATGCTTACCAACGATGTCTTCCTTTCCTATCTTGTCGTTAATCACCTCACACGATTTTAACGTCTTATTTTAAACATTGCTCATATGTCTTTCCAAGAAGCTCGTAAACATTCTTCGTCCTTATCCTCTGTGGGAGCATGAATGCATATTAGACTTATGTAGGCGAATAAGCCTTGCTTCTCCTCAATATACCAATCACCATAGTACACACTCGTACGTATAGTATACACCCCATCCAATAGCACTTCCTGGATGGGGCTGATAACTGATTAAAGCAGTCTAGCCCGATCCCCATCCCCCCCAGATTACAGTAACCGTCTTCGAGGATGCGAGCGCTTGCGTTAGCCTATTAGTATACATACACGTCACTTTTGAAAATTATGGCTTCTATTTTTCATTATCTTTATTTGTTTATTTATACTAGTCATTTATAATATTTTACAGTATATTAAATAATATTTTAAAACAAAGAATATGATGCTAGGAAGTGAAAATTAAAGAGAAATCGCTATTTATCAGTGAATAATACTTAGAAAATGCTGTCCGTTTAGACCTCCTTCGGGAACATTAATTGTTAATAACTTATAATACATTTCATTTTCGTGTTATTTGAGGTTGAGGTTATTTGACATACATATAACAACCATTTTTTCAATTTGTTTCAGAATTGGCCATAATGGAAAGTACAGCCATCTCAGCATTTTACTGCCAAGCAAGTCAACAAGAAATGGCACATTCGTACTGAAGGTAACCCAGCTATGTTTGTACAGGTCCAAGTGTTCAGCTCCGAGTGTGCAGTTAGGCACCGCGAGGAAGTGATGATGTGATTCTGCCCATTGGTCAAAGTCTACACATACTGGACAAAAAAGTAGTAATACAAACAGTTCAAAACAAGGTTTTAAGAAGTTGTGTCAATGCTCCATGATTTAAATGTAGAATCTCTCAATGAAATTGTTCGAAAATACGCTATAATCCCGAAATACAATACATAGTGAAAGACAACTACAATACACTACGACGGCTTAGAAGATTAAAACCGCAGAATTTAATCTCTAACTAATAAAAAAAATAATTAATATATAAAAATGTTAATAAAAAAAAAAAAAAAAACTAAATAACTTTGGGGCTAGCCAATGGGCTACGCAAATTGCAAACTTAGTTCGTTAACAAATGAACTGAGTTTGGTTAGATCGGAAATTCGGGAGTTAAAGGAAAATCATTCCTCCAATAAAACTATCACGGAAGTTGAAACTGTCCATCAATCAACTTCTACACACTTACCGGTTAAGTGTATAAACGTGTCGGGAAAAACAGATAAGTCCGCCAGTGACAACGAAAGTTGGACTAGCCGATGGAACTTTGCCTATTATAGGCTTCGAATTTCGTTCCGTCCCCCTTAAAAGATTTGCATGTTGCTGGTTTTAATAATTATTTTAATAATTATGTATATTACATCCAAATTGGACATACCGGTTGAAAAAATAAAATGCTTTAAACTAGTTAAGTCAGCCGCTGACTTGACCAAATAAAGCTATATTAATTTTAAAATTGGTTTACCAGAGGATGTTTACGCGTGCTCCAATTAGCTGTCGGAAAGGGGAGTAAATTTTTTTTTCAAAACAACGGAGTTGCTTTAAGGTACCTCCAAACCAACGCGAGTTAATCGCTGCCGCCGTGACGTACGGCGATGAATTCGCGGTGACAAAGAAATTCGCGAGTAGAGTATACCCGCTCTAAAGCGACAGTTTTATCACAGTATTTGCAATAATGTTCCTCATCAGGCGAAAAAAAAACACTTTTATTTCTTGCTGTCAGTATATGTATGTGCATCACATTCACTTCAACTGCGACAAACCTGCAACAGCGACATAAACGCTGCTTGCAGCGACATTCAAAGTCAAATAATCGCGTTGGTATGGGTTATCTTATATACCCCCATGTAATTTCGTTACTCTCACCGACCACCAATATGATGTTATAGTTTTAACCAAACCATGGTTACACTCATCATCTCATCATCTTATTACATCTTATCGAGTAAAATCTTTAACCGGTCATATGTGGTTTACCGGAAAGATCGATATACATAGATCTAGTAAGGAGCGAGGTGGGAAAGTTTTAATACCTGTCTCATCCCACTTTCTGAGCCGGGAATCTCAATTACCTTGTGTATTGGGGGACTTCAACATTAGTGATGTTACTTGGAAGAATGTAGTTGGTGATAAAAATTGTATTCCCTTCAATGTTAATCATGTGGTTTACCGGAAAGATCGATATACATAGATCTAGTAAGGAGCGAGGTGGGAAAGTTTTAATACCTGTCTCATCCCACTTTCTGAGCCGGGAATCTCAATTACCTTGTGTATTGGGGGACTTCAACATTAGTGATGTTACTTGGAAGAATGTAGTTGGTGATAAAAATTGTATTCCCTTCAATGTTAATCATGAATAGAAACTGAGCAAGAGACTCTCCGCTGTGCATTCACCATCCACAAACGTCAACAATCTGTGGAACCATTGAGACCACCATAAGCTACTAGACCAGGGTTGGGTCACGATCCCGAAAATCAAAATCCCGAAAAGCCAAAATCCTGAAAAATTGGATTGGGTACGAAATATAACAATATAACAATGTAACAAAGCATCTAATCCTTTTTGGCGCAGGATCATAAGTCCACAGGTTATAAGTCCACAATTCGATTTGTGCATAAACAGTGGAATATATGTATCCAACCCCCCTGCTTGGAGTCACTGTTGGATTTGGAGCAAGTGTGAGGTTGGGTATATGCAAAATTTCTTTAAATCCATAAAAAAAATTTTCATATTCGGGATTTTGGATTTTTGGGATTTTGTTTTTTCGGGATTCTGTCCGACTCCCCTACCAGACACCACCCAAAAAGAGCCCTTGGCATGATGATGAATGCGTGCGTCGGAAAAAGGTGACAGAAAATGCAGTAATGCACACATGCAAGCGCTGCAGCGCAAAACAAAGGCAGCGAAAAAAGAGAATCGAGCCAGATGAAGGGAGAAGAAGAAGATCCTGCGTAAGAAGAAAAGGGCCCACGCAGTCTCCCAGCTCAAGGATATCGAAGAGACCCGCGATAGGAACAACATCTGGATGGTTTTTAAGAAGGCCAAGTAACTGACAGATGGTGGTGATGCTTTGGTAGGGTGCATGCACCAAATCATCAACCAAGTATGAGTGGATGAAGCCATGTCCGATGACTGGACTATCAACTCTATATGCCCCATCTTCAAGAAAGTGCTTGTAAGAACTACCGAGACATATCCCTGCTTAATGTCACAAATAAGATCTGCGTGAATGTCTGAAGCCTTTCTGCAGCACACTAATCGACACGTACCAGAGTGGCTTCCGGCCCGGCAGATCGACGATCGAACAAATTTTCACATTAAGGCAGATCCTAGAAAGATCAACGAATTTCAAGTCGAGATTCACCATCTCTTCATCGACTTCAAAGCCGCATATGATAGCATTCATCGTCTTGAGCTCTATAAGACGATGGCCGAATTAAGAATCTCGGTTAAACTGATCCAGCTGCGCCGCGTGGCGCTGGAAAACGTGCAATTCGGAAACAGTTCCTCCGAACTATTCTAAACATGTACCGGATTTTGGCAAGGAAATGGGCTATCATGTGACTTCTTCAATCTTGTGCTGGAACAGATAGTGCGCAAGGCAGGTGTGAAATTTATCCAGCTAGTGGGATACGCAGACGACATCGACATCATCGGTCGCTCCCACTGCGCCTTATTAGAGACGGCAATTGTAGAACAGGCGAAACGAGTTGGCCTTGTAGTTAATGAGGACAAAACCAAGTACATGTCAACAAACATAGAAGAATCTGTCCACCGCCTAGGACAAAACGTCACCGTTGGCAACAGTAAGTAATAATAATATTGCCGCGTGATCCTACAACTTTGCTAAGACCAATTTCGTTTTACTGAGGGATTATTATAAATCATTTTATTTGGGATGTTTTTCTGAAATCCCCCAATTTAAGAGGTTATCACGATGTATTTATGTACCTAAAACGCGTCATAATAATCGGTTTAGAATTCGTTGATCAAATAAAAGTTTTGTAAATTTGCGTTATATAAAAAAAGCATATTCAGCTTATATTTTAAATAAAAGGAACTCTAGTCGTGAACTTTTTTTGAGTTTCTGAAAGGAATATGAGTTCTTGAATATATCTTTATATGGATGTATAAACAATACGTCTTGTCCGTAGAGTCTTCGGTAAAGAAAAATAGTAAATCATTTTGGAATTACATTAATTCAAAGAGAAATACCTCAGGCTTGCGTAAGGTAATGGAATTTGAAAATGTAAATTCAACAGAAAGGAATTTGTAATTTATTTGCTAACTTTTTATACCCTATCCTAAGGGTATATTAAGTTTGACACATAGTTTGTAACATAGAGAAATAATCGAGATAGACCCTATAAAGTATATATATTCGTGATCAGCATCAATAGCGAAATCGATTGAGCGATGTCACCGCTTTTTGGGCCTTAAATTTTGAGCTAGGACGATGAAATTTCATATCTGGGCTTCTGAGAAAAAGATACAGTACAAGTGTAAAAATTTTTTAAATCCGCCCACTGCCACGCCCACTTTTTTCATAACTTCACTAAATTATATGAAACCGAAAAATTTTGTTAAGACCAAATATTTAGGCATTCAGATTCCCTACAATCCACCCATACAAAAGTTTTGGCCACGCCCACTTTTTGGGGGCGTTTTCATCACAAAACCGAGTTTTGGGCCTTCAATTATTAACTAGGACGCTGAAATTTCATATCTGGGCTTCTGAGAAAAAGATACAGTACAAGTGTAAATTTTTTTTACATCCACCCACTGCCACGCCTACTTTTTCATAACTTCACTAAATTATATGAAACCGAAAAATTTTGTTAAGACCAAATATTTAGGTATACAGATTCCCTACAATTCACCCCTAGAACAGTTTTGGTCACCCCCACTTTTTGGGGGCGTTTTCATCAAAAAACCTATTTTGATAAAATTTTACATGTAACATCCTCAAACGTTCGAGGTTATAGCCATATTTGAGTACAACATGCAATTTGGCCACGCGCACTTTATAGAGAGGAGGATAGGGTATCATACGATCCGTTCCAGACGGATTGTAGCTTTTCTGTATGTTTTTGAATCGGTTTATAATAGTTCTCGATTCCATTGAACGATGAACCACTACTTTAATAATACTAAAATATTGGATTAAGATGTGTTGCAACTCTCGGATGAAGACGTAATAAACGCGTTACAGAAACTTGAGTTAAATAGCAGCCCGGGCCCCGATGGAGCCTGTTGGGGTATAGAAGTGGACCCCTCGCTGGATGTTGAATAATTTCTCGAAAAAAAGATAATGATTCGATGAATGAATAACAATCCTTTATTTCTCTCTAAGACAACGTCTTACCTCGTTGAAGGTTGGTTAAAGAAGGAAGCTAACAAATTAGGAGGGTTACAAAGATGGCTGAGTGGGTTCCGCTGTGAGAAATATAGCTAAAGGGGACCTCTAGCTATTGAATAGTGAAATAACTGCTAGAAAATAACAACTAGATATTAGGTTACGTTTACACCTAAACATTGCCGGCTGGTTACAAGTCTAATATTCAGATACTTTAAATACAAATTCAAACTAAGTAATTCAATACCGGAAACACCATTTCAGTTCCAATAATTCTTAACTATCTAAAATATTTTTTATAAGAAAAAATCATGCAATAGATACTTAAATAATAAGCGAGCATTACTTTATAGAACAGTGCAGTAAATGTATCTTATTTTGATTTATCTATTTAGAACTTACAAAAAAGTTATCTAGTATGAAGACTAGAGAGTTAATTGTGACACAATACGCAAAGTTTAACTATTGGTCGCGTTATGACACCATTTTGTGTCTTAATATCTACAACGCGAACTCTGTTATCAACGCCAGGATAGACTTTGATAACACGACCTAAACGCCATTCATTTGGGGGGAGGTTCTCTTCCTTTATGATTACCAAATCGTTATCTTGGGATGTTTCCATTTGTATCGTTTGTTTAATTCCTTCAGATACTCCTCTTTCCATCGGCGAAAAATTGATGATATAGAATCTTGACCCTTTTCCATCTTTTGACACAACTTATAGATTTTTCATCATCGGCGGGTTCTAGTGGTGCAAGCAATGGCCCACCACGAAGGAAGTGACCTGGAGTCAGTGGAAGAATCTCGGTGCCATTTTCAGATACGGGAGAAATCGGTCGGGAATTAAGGCAAGCTTCAATTTTGGAGAGAAGCGTAGAAAATTCTTCGAAAGTAAACTTGTTAGTTCCCGCTACTTTTCGGAAATGCTGTTTAAAACTCTTCACCCCCGCTTCCCATAAGCCGCCCATATGAGGTGCGCTGGGTGGAATAAATTTCCACTCAAGGCTCTGGTCTTTGTATCTCTCAGACACATCTGTGGATAAAGTTTTTAGAAACTGCTGGAAACTCTTGGAAATTACTTTACTAGCGCCTACCAAATTAGTACCATTATCACAAAACAGTATTTCAGGCATGCCTCTTCGAGCAATAAATCTGCCTAAAGCAGCTAAAAATGATTGGGTTGTCAAGTCACTGGTGGCTTCTAAGTGAATCGCCCGTGTGGCAAAACATACAAAAAGACACACGTATCCTTTTGAAATTCGACAACTTCGTCCAGAAAAGCTTATTATGACGAATGGACCAGCGAAGTCTATACCAGTCTTAGTGAACGGTGAAGAAATAAAGGTTCGTTCTAAGGGCAAGGCTGCCATGAGTTGTGTTTGTACTTTTTTTTGTGTATTACACATATCTTACACAAGCGAATGCATTTCTTCACTAAATTCTTCACTTTAGGTATCCAGAACTCGTTCCTAATCCAGCGTATTACCAATTGGTTTCCCCCATGAAGTGTGACATCATGTGCGAACTTGACAAAAAGGGTAGATATATATGCTCGATAGGGTAGTATAATTGAATATTTTTCGTTAAATGGAAGAGTAGAAGATGTTAGTCTACCATTAGAACGAATAATTTGATTGGTATCCATCATTGGATTTAAATTCAACAAAGCTTTTTTTTAGAAGATTCTCGTTTTTGGAAAGAAGTACATATTCCTTGGCGAAATGCAAAGATTGAGTCATACGAATAAGTAACAGTTTAGTGTCAGATACTTCTTTATGAGTTAAGAGATAAGATGAATAAGAGAACTGTTTTTTAAACGTGGATGCGTTCTGTGGAAAAAACGCATTACGTAACAAATTACATGTAACGTTTTCGACCATGACGAAAATCTCTCTATTACTGTCTCAATATTGGGAGTTACGGTTGTATGATAAACTCTAAGAGGTCTCCGTTCTATGTCAGTTTCATCATATTGTTGTAAAAATGATTTAGGCCATTCTGAGTCAGCTTGACAAAGCCAGGACGGGCCATTCCACCACAAACGGTTTGATTGAAGATCTGTTGGTGGAAGACCCCTTGTGGCTAAATCCGCTGGGTTGTCTGCAGATCGAACATGTCTTCACTTCGCATTGGGCACATACGTTTGTATCTTAGAGACGCGATTACCTACGAACGTTTTCCATGTGCATGGCGATTTGTTTAGCCACGCCAAAACTATGGAACTATCGGTCCAAAGAATTGGTTCTTGGTTCGAGCACGGGAGCTGTCTTATGACTTTACTAAACAGTCTTGACAACACAGCACAATACAGCACCGCAAAGCTCGAGCCTCGGTAAAGGAAGTACTTTAACAGGAGTAACTCTGCTTTTGGCACATAAAAGATGAGATGACCAATTATTTTCATTGTGCTGAACACGCAAGTAGAAAGTAGCCGCATAGGCACTTTCAGATGCGTCGCAAAACCCATGAATTTGTATTGAGTGATTCGGGTTATATCTAACCCATCGTTGAACCTTAATCCTCTGAATATCTGGAAGGGTAGCGAAAAAAGATCTCCAGCGATGGCACGTTAGGGGCTTAATTGCGCTGTCCCAGGACGTCCCATCACGCCAGATTTGCTGCATTAGGATTTTTGCTGTAACAAGGACAGGTGCCAACCAACCTGCAGGATCGAATAGTTGGGAGATGATCGATAAGACAGCTCTCTTGGTAACCACGAGATCACCTTCTGGGATTTTAAAAAAGAAATGAAAAGAATCTTGCTATTCATTCCACTGAATACCTAGTGTTTTTGAGACACTTCTAACTTCTAATTTTAAGAAGTCTTGATCATAGAGCAGCGAGGATGGGAATCCTTTGATGAGATCGAAGCAATTAGCCGTCCACTTTCGCAAAGAAAATCCTGCTGTAGTTAACGCATCATTCAATTCCTTTTGAGCCTTTAATGCTGTTTCAAGATCGTGGGCTCCAGAAAGGACATCATCTACGTAGAAGTCGTTTTTTAAAATAGCAGCGGCGAATGGAAAATTGTATTGAACATCATCGGCTAATTGCAATAGGGTACGTATAGCTAAATATGGTGCACAATTGACACCAAACGTAACCGTCTTTAGTTCATAGTCCTGACAATCACTATTTGGAAGTTTGCGAAACAGTATTCTTTGATAAGGTACATGATCCGAATACATCTTCGCGATATCAGCGTTAAACACGAATCGATAAAAACGCCATTTTAAAATCAACGTCGTCAAGTCGGTTTGTAAAACAGGACCTGTGTATAATAAGTCATTTAGACTGACTCCATTGCTCGATGGATTAGACGCATTGAAAACCACTCGAGTTTTGGTTGTGATGCTATCAGGCTTTGTCACCGCATGGTGAGGTAGATAGTATGAGCATATCTTCTGATTTCGTATTAATTCCTTAGAGGAGACTGCCTGCATGTGGCCAAGGGCAGAATACTCTTCAAGTACTTGATTATACTTTGAATGGAACTCGGGATCTTTTTGTAATGATTTTTCTAAACGACGAAATTGCTTGACTGCTATATCCCTTGAATATCCCAATGTGGGCATAGGATTTTTAAATGGAAGAGATAAAACATAGCGACCATTGCAGTCTCGCGTCGTTGTTTTTTGGTAAAGCTCTTCACAGATTCTATCTTCATGCGAAAGCGGCTTAGGTTCGAATATCTCCTCAATTTCCCAAAATTTAGCAATTTGTTCATCTAGTGAAACTTCACTAAAGTATGACAAGACAGTTGAAAAAGAGCTAAAACTTTCTTGTGGTAGAGGACCGGATAATACCCAGCCAAACACGGTATTCTGAGCCACAAGTGAACCAAAGACATTGGATTTGACTCCTTCCTTAATAATTGAGGGGTATAAATCTGAGCCTATAACAAGATCTATTTTAGAGCTTTTATAAAAATAGGGATCGGCTAACTCAAAATCTATCAGTTGGGAAATTTCATCGTGACGTATAGTACATGATGGCAAATCACAGGTAAGGCGCTTTAAAACAATTGCATTAGCTAAAATGGAGAAGGTTGAAATATATTTAGAGCCTAGGTGGAGAATGCATAGTTTTGAGGCGGTTGCTGTTACAACCGAGCTCATACCAGATATTTGGGCCTGTATTGGTTTCACAGGAAGATTCATCTTTCTTTGCAAAACTTCCGAAATGAAGTTAACTTCTGATCCAGGATCTAATAATGCTTGCAATGTAAAGGTATTACCTTGGTGGTGGACATCTATCAAGGCCGTAGCTAAAAGGACTCGCTTGTTGTTGCGAGAAAAATAGGATTGAACTGAATTGAGAAACCTTTTGCCTTGGAATATAAGGTGCGTTGCGCGTTTCAGGATTCTCAGTCGTATGTAACAGCGTATGATGTCTCTGCTTACATTGCATGCAAGTGTGCGCACTTTGGCAATCTGACACTAAATGAGTAGAAGAAAGACAATTCATACAGTATTTCTAAGAATTTACCTTTGAAATTCTATCCCGAACAGACATTTGGGCAAATTTTGGACAAAGTCGGAGAGGGTGGTAACTTTCGCAAAGTTTGCAACTGAAGCTACTGGATTTTGTATGGAAAGCTTTATGTTGGTTTTCTCTTTTAGAGATGTGGATTGGATTTTTAGGTGGTTGACCCTTTGGTCTGGAAGAATATCTTATATCGGACACGGTTTCTAGAACTCTGTATCTGTTGGTTAAGAAGAGATCTATTTCTGCCCAGGATGGAATATCGCGAGGATTTTTAATTGATTGTTCCCATCAAGACAGAGTCCTTTCGGGTAGTCGATTCGAACATAAATAAACAAGAATCGGATCCCAATTGTTGGTATCAACGTTGTGGGCTTTAAGAATGGATAAGGAGTCATTGACCTCTCTTTGGAGTTCTTTGATATTTTTCCCGGACTCAAATGAAATGGACGGTAGGTTAAAAAGATTCTTTAATTGGTTATTTACTAAAATTCTCTTGTTCTCGTATTGATCTGATAAAGCTTTCCATGCTAACTCAAAATTCTCAGCAGTGAGGGGAAACTTAGCAACTATGTTGTTCGCTTCTTCCTTCGTTTTCGCACGAAGATGAAACAACTTTTGGGCAGAACACAACGGATGATTTATGTAAACTGCTGTGAACATGTCACGAAATGATGGGCATGTTAAATAGTTGCCATAAAAAGTTTCTGTGTCACATGGTTCACATGGTGGAACCTTTATACATGGAGCAGGATTATCAGCCTAAATGATGTGATCATTGCCTGATGTATGCATTGAGCCTTTTGGCTCATGTGAATTGTTCTGAGCATCATCCATCTGAATAGAATTTAACTTCTTCGCACATTCTATAATTTCACTTAGGCAATTAATGTATGTGTTGGAAGATAACCGATATTTAGATTTTAATGCTTCTAAATCGTCTTGAGCTAAGATATCGTCCCCACGTAAGCACAGAGAATAACACCTTTTAATATTACACCACAGATCTTTTACTTCAATTTTGGATGCTTCCAATGAACTTGAAGTTTGATCAACGATGGGAATTTCTTGAAAATTTGTATAAAAATCGATCAACTGATCAGAAGCGATTATAAAATCGTCTAACGCACTCATTATACCCTATCCTAAGGGTATATTAAGTTTGACACATAGTTTGTAACATAGAGAAATAATCGAAATAGACCCTATAAAGTATATATATTCGTGATCAGCATCAATAGCGAAATCGATTGAGCGATGACCGTCCGTCCGTCCGTCCGTCCGTCCGTCCGTATGTCACCGCTTTTTGGGCCTTAAATTTTGAGCTAGGACGATGAAATTTCATATCTGGGCTTCTGAGAAAAAGATACAGTACAAGTGTAAAAATTTTTGAAATCCGCCCACTGCCACGCCCACTTTTTCATAACTTCACTAAATTATATGAAACCGAAAAATTTTGTTAAGACCAATTATTTAGGCATTCAGATTCCCTACAATCCACCCATACAAAAGTTTTGGCCACGCCCACTTTTTGGGGGCGTTTTCATCACAAAACCGAGTTTGGGGCCTTAAATTATTAACTAGAACGCTGAAATTTCATATCTGGGCTTATGACGAAAAGATACAGTAGAAGTGTAAATTTTGTTTACATCCGCCCACTGCCACGCCTACTTTTTTATAACTTCACTAAATTATATGAAACCGAAAAATTTTGTTAAGACCAAATATTTATAACTTCACTAAATTATATGAAACCGAAAAATTTTGTTAAGACCAAATATTTAGGTATACAGATTCCCTACAATTCACAC